>JAARMF010000592.1:0-61031 GCA_022844705.1 Toxascaris leonina | reverse complement strand
CCCCCCCCCCCCACCCTTCAACCATTTTTCATGAGGAAACTATGATGGCGGCCACACGCGTGGTGCCACTGCCATTTAAGCCACGCACGAGGAAACCGACCCAGGCCACCTCGAAGATGGGCACTGAGCGGCTGTACGGGACAACGTCCATCGATGAGTTAGAGTAACTTTTACGCGTGCGAGCATGTCCAATTATTTCAGTTTTCGGGACCTGAGTTAGTCACGTTTCCTCACGGATGGCCGAAGCAACGCTTCCTCACTCGACATGATCTAGCAAGGCTTCCCCATGTTAGGCCGGGGTGTGGCCACAGCTACACACGAAACGTCCTTCCGCCATTCGAGAGCATCAAAGAAACCTTGCAGGCTGCCTGTGTAAGCGATAGGAAGAGACGAACATAAATGCAGACCGACTCCCGACGCGATAAAACTCCACTGCTAAATTGTAGCTGTATTTGTCGAGAAGATGCATTCTGAAGCGACTGTTCGCATCTGTATCTTTCTATTTGACGTGAACTTTTTCGAGATTTGGCAGTCTGAACATGCTTCTGTGATTGCTTCATGGGAGGATTGTGGATTCCATTTCATTGGTCGCTTTTGTAGAACGTTTCGGAGTTATCTGTTGGTGGACGGGTTCTGTTATGTCACTTCCGCTCTGCGTCATTGTTTGTGAAGGTTGTATCAGAGCTCCTCGTATAGTCCACGGCAGCAGCCGGATTATTGTGTATTTGAGAAGAGGCGGTTTGCTACGTTTCTGTGTACTCAGAGTGCTATACGTTATGCGTTTTTCAAGCCAAAAGCTTTATTGCTGCTTTTGCATTCTTGTTCAGCTTTACCTTGTGGACGCTTTTTTCCCATTTTCTCGAGGTGATCGAAAACGTGTCGTTGCTGAATAGTACGTTGCGAGTGCAAAAATTTTTTTCTCAAAGTGAATAAGATTCCTCCTGCCTTCCTGACTTATTGTTTCGTACTATTCTGAATAAAAAGAAACCAGAAATTGCATGTTTTTTACTTGTTCCAAGCAGCAATTAGCAGGGGCAGTTTTAAATGACTGGATTATGTCAGATGGCCGATGAAATTTTGCACTGTTGCGTGAAATATACGGAATGCAATGAACAGCAAGCTACATAAAGAGAATCATCAGTCCTGACCATATGTTGTTTGGGTCGCAATAAAACCTGCCGGTCGTTAATTTTCCAACGTTTCAGAACCAATTCCATTCGCAAAGCCTACTTCACACCATTCCAAACGAGTTGATAACACACAACTTTATTTGCAGTTTTTTGATACAAGGAGCAGGCATATTGAAGCGAAAACTGCATTACGGTGAGCACTAAATTTTTGCCTTAAATTTCCACTTGGAAGGGGTATCTGTTCGAAGTGTTACAACGTTTGACGGCCATTCTCTGAGAGAAACATAATAAGAGATGTGCCAGATATAGCTTCAACACCTTTTTTCATATCCAATTTCGGAATAGTTTTGATACCGAATTCTCGTTGTGAGTGTAAAATCACCAGATTGTTATGAAATTAGCACAAATATCTTGAAATCTGCAGAAAAAATTAAAACTTGTTGGGTTTCTTTAGCTTCTTAATGATTTATTTGCAGTTACACAAAACAAAATTATTGTTTCAACCGTAATCAATCAATAACACTGGTACTATGCCGTGTATATGATGTGAAAGATTGATTGATTCAGCCGACTCTGGTAATCAATATGGTGTTGCAATATTATCTCCATTGCAGTTATATTTGCCACCCTTTAGTGCTTATTATCGACATTTTTCTTAGTGGATATTTTTTTTGTTGCCTTATCCGAGGTTTTCGGATTTTGGGCTGTTGCAGAAATCCTTCGTAGAGATACGCAACATTACCGATCTCCCAACTCGTCGAGTCCTTTTTTTATGATGAAAGCAGGTCAGCCTGCTTGCCAGAGGTATGCCACATGGCACTTCAAGTAAGCACAACTCGTTGGATAGCAATTTGTTGTTTCATCATATCGTACTGGATTCCACCGAAGCCGAGTCTGTGGCATTGCGTGGGCCCATTCAATAGTTTCAACTTGGGAGCCAAATTTCAAAAATTGCAGCGTGCAGTCTAAACCAGATGTTTTTGGCAAACATTGAAGTGATTTGCCAATCGAGCACTTAAATATGCTTAAAACTGTCATGCAATTTGCGGCCGATCAAGTCTTGTTTTTGCGTCTTTTAACCGCTTCCTACAACTAGTTGTGCTGGACGAACTTCTTTTGTAGGGGATTTGGCTGCTTACCTCTTGACGTTTTTTGCGATCTACAGTATGTTGGTCTCAATTAGCGAGATTATAGTAGCGGTGAAAAGGCCTGCTCGCCTGGCCAGCGGGGTGGCGTCACTTATTGGCTACAACAATGCAAAACCACGGGTCTCAGTACCCTAATGGAGGCGCATTGTGACCGGCAGCGTCATCGACGTTCGAAAGTCCGGTCAATCAAGTGATCAGTCAAGTGATAATAGCACATATCATGGCAATTCTTCTGATACTATTTTGCGTTTTTTTCTTCCGACATCTTCTTTATAAGGTAGCATTCCCGTAAATCTATTTCCTTCAGCCATCCGAGAAGTAATGCTAATAGTCTTCGATGAGTCTCTTTTTTTTTTCTGGAGTGTTTATAGAATTCGCGAATCAGCATTTTGCATAAAAATACGGTGATGTAGCTTCGTTGTAGTGTTGATGTAATAGCTGTCACTAACTGAATGATTTCGGCTAAGAACGTTTGTTTCAGATTTACACGGGTGGAATGTTCTCATTGTGCATTAAAACTTTTCAGAGCAGACTACAATGGATGCTGTCGTCAAGTTTTTTGTAGACATCGACATGAGCTTATCGACCGTTATGTGCATATCTAAAAAGTTGATGTTGGAATGACACTTGTTTGCAGTGAAGTATGACATTCTTCGCGCTACAACGATAAGCCGATACTGCTTCGATAAGAGCAGTAAGACAATCTACTTAAAATTCGGCAGTAATATCCACATCTTTGAATTGGTACCATTGCTGACCTACTCAGGATGTGGACATTTGAATATAGACGTGGGGTTTGAGTGCACTCTGTTCGCCAGCTGCTCAAGCGATCGCAATAGGTTTATGAGAATTCGGTAATGAATGACTATTGAAATTAGTAGTGGCGGCATAGCAGTGCATTATGAGAAATACGCTGATTTAAAGGCACTGCAAGTTTGAGATATTAACGTTGTATCTGCATGAATCGAGTGCGATGATAGAGAACCGCTTCAGTGATTGTAGGGTTCATGAGCAGCCGGCATAGGATCGGCAAACTCTGATTGACGTTTCAATGTGGTTCCGAGGATTTGCCTGCAGTTTATCAGTTATATCTCGGCTAGTCCCGGATGCTTTAGAGAGAAAGGCTTATCGAACTCCCATGATTCTTGAATAGTGTTGACTGTTTTTTTGCTCTTGATTGCTTCTCATAGGCAACAAGCGATGCCGTTTGCTTTGTTCGGCATCAACGGCATCACTTAAATAGGTAAATAGATTCAATAAGTGTATGTTGCAAATTTTGTTCGATAGTGCATACTTTGCATTACTCTCGCTCGCATTTGCTTATAAAACTTCAATTTCATTTCAGTTAAGCAAAGCGATATTCAGCCTTTCTTATGCGTATTCATATTGCCATGTGCGTTGCATATTGTATCCATGCACGATGCTTACCTAATTTTAAGAAGCCTGGATGAAGATGAAGTTTGGGTTGGTGTACTTCTTCATTCGAAACAATTCAGCTAGTTTTGAGGTTGCTAATCAAGGTTTTTTGTAAATGTTGTCATTGTTGTTTTGAAAGTCGCTACAACTACCAAACTTGTAATGCTTAAACAACCGGATTTGGAATTAGGAATATCAGTGAAATTAGTGGAATGATATGTAGTATTGTATAGGATTTTCCGTGTTATTTGATTATTTGTTAGGTTATCTGAGTAATGAATTGTGTACCCATTTTCTGCACGAAAACAATTTGTTGTAAAATCATTGCACTTAACGAATGACAGTGATATCTGTATATATGTGGATGCAAAAATCGCTGCAGCATTAGTGCTGTTTGCGTCTTCTTCACAAACTTTTATTTGCAACTTCTTTAGGGACATATTTCTCGTTCCGTTGAGATATGTTCGGTTGAATCTCATCGATGCTCGATTATTGTTTCAAATTCATTTGAGATTTTTTAAGTGTTCCCACTTTACTGCTACAAGCGTCATAGGTACTGGATCATCAGTATGAGTGACCGCTACTGAATTGGTTGTAATTATTGAACAAAGTGGTGCGCAACCGTCATTTTTGTTTTCATTGGACGGTCATTTTCAGCCAGCGGCTACAATTTCAATCAAACAGTACGTTTGTGGGATAGTAGGTTAAGAAGTGCGAGCGAAAATGTGGATAGCATAAGCAGCTATCGTGCGTACATAGCCATGATGAGTATGATTACGCTTGTGCTCTTGGATGTTGCTTTGATTGTTTTTTATGCTCTTTTGGTTCTATATCTGATCCTTAAGTGAATCTCTTTGAAAAGTAAGGTTGAGAGTGATTGTAGTGATGCATACACATAATATAAGAAAGCCTTTGGATGGCTCCATTTTTTGGAAATAATAGACCTTGACGTGGTTGAAACCTTTTGAAAATTCTTTGGCGGATCGGATCTCTGTAACGGTGGGAAAGTTGCACGTTGAGGAAAAGTAAAGAAAACGGCGGCCATTTTGTGAATGAAACAGGCGAATTGCTTCAGTTCCCTTGTCAGTTTAATTAGTTTTTTAGCATAAAACATTCTTCGTTTCCATAGATAATTTTCATCTTACACAAAGTAATTTTTTATTGTACAGATTTTTTCTTTGTCAAGCTTAGTAACGATTCGGTGAACTCTAATAACAGTTTATCTAATGAAAAAAATGTCTCATCTTCAATGAATTCTTTTCGACAGAGGAAGTTTTAATGTATATTTAAGGTTTTCGTGGAAAGAAATTCGATTCCCAGTTGCATCACTTTGAATCATATGAATGTATGCAATGATTACTTTCGTACTATCTTCTTTTTTTTTTAAATATTTGCTTGTTTAATAGCGTTCTCGAAAATCTAGGACGGATTCATAGATGTTTTAATTATTGGTGCATGTAAGAGCAGAAACTCCGAGGTTTTAGTGGAATATGAGCCAACGCTGAATTGTGCGATGATTGTGACCGTTAATTGCAGACTATTACCGAAGCAGGAATTGCTTTTTTGTTTGCACTTATAGCTTTATGGCTAAAAAGTTGCATTCAGATGGCTCATATCTGGAGAATGCACTATCCTTGCCTTGCGTAACTTCAGAAGGTGTTATTCCTCGTTCATCTAATAGAGCCATTTTTTCTTTTCATGAAACTTGGCATGAATTGATCGCAGCGGAGAACGCGGTGTGTGCTGCGCTTCGTGTCCCTTCCGCTTTTCGATGTCCAAACGCATCTTTTTCATTCGTGATTCTTTATGAGCATTTGTCGTTGTGCCATATCGCTAAGCTTTGTTTGCATTTTTGTATAATGGGTTGTGTGGATTTTAAATTACACATCGAGTATAAAACCAATATTCAATAATATTTAGCTGCACCATTTCAACGGTCATTTTGTTGATGAAGAATCTTTCGATACACCTTACATGTTCGTACAGAAAAGCACTCGTATATTTGCTGTACCAAAAAATTCGAGGAAAATATTGCACTTAGATGACACGGACAATTAGACTGAAACGAAACGGATGTCGCAATGTGGAACAGTAGGCATAAATTGTGTTGTTACGATATGCAATCTAACGAAACGTTTATCGTAACGTCGTAACGAAATATCACAGCATACTGCGATCGCTTATGTGAGGATCACCTCGCAGAGTTATCAGCCCCATCGAATTTAATTGTCCCATACGTTTGAGAATTTCTCTTTTGATTAATTTGTTCGTTCTTATAAACGTCTCATTTGCCGTAAAGCAAAATCGTGGTGATATATATGTGAGGGCATTTGTTGCGTATGCAGATGCCTGCTTACAGAAGTGTATAAAGTGAATTCGTACGATCACTCTTCATTTTAGTTTCCGCCGTTGCGAGTGCACATTAGCACATTTTGAAGCAGTGTTTAGGGAGCGTGACGAAATGGCTACGGTTGTTGAGCTAACGATCGAGAAGATCGACGAGGTGAAGTCTCGACTTGGGCGGTGAGTGGGACTTTATTTGGTGCCGCTGTATTCCTCACAATGTTTTTCAAACGCGAGGGTTTTTTCACATTTTGTTTCGATTGTTTAGGAGACGACGAATTGTGTCGGCATGCCATGCCTAGATAGTTTTCAAACCCTTTGAGCAACTAACTGCGTCTGGAGAAATGGTGCTAGTGATTACTCACAGAAAGAAGTTAAAAGGAAGTGAAGATTGATGCAGTTGAATGCTTCGAAGTGTTGATTGTTTTTGGCAGGCAAGTCATAAGGTATTTGGCACTGCAGGTGTGCTATAGTCGAAATCCGCGCCGATGAGTATTTCGAATTTTCTACGCCATTTTTGTATTCTGATAGTTTTCAAATTAGATGCCATATCATATAGTCCTTAATTTAAACGTTCTTTACGCATTGCAGTCCTTCAGGCGCTAGGTGGTCACCTCCACTATCCAGCTCTTGCCCTCCTTCCCTCTCGCCAAACCTCCATCTCCCACCTTCTAGTCGTCCTTCAAGTTCTTCCAACGTCGAATTTCTACGTGCTACGTTGACTAGGGTGACATATCTATATGCAGCAAAAGGAGCGGCGTTCGACTACGCATTTCCTTTTTTTTCCATAATACCTTCGCTCATTTTCCGTCGACATTTTCGTAAAAAATGAACGATTTCCTTGTGTGCGTTGCATGTTTGGTGAGTTAATAGCACGCCCTTTTCAGTGCAATACGTTTATTTCTGAGACATTTTTTGCTTCTTTAATGGGTTCAGTACCACATTGAGCTCCATGTTGAAATAGCTGTAACGTTCTTTGCAGCATGAGCTCTTGAACGAAGCGAAGATGAATTGGTGTAAATCTTAAAGAGAATCATTGAGAGGTGTCGGACGAAGCAGTACTTTCGTAGGCCCTAAGGAGGGTTCCTGATTCAGTGTTTCTCGTAGCCGCTACTTTGTGAAATATGAGGAAAGTGGGTTTCTGTCCGTCCCATCTTGTCTTTATCAATTTCTTCATACGCTGTACTATCGTCATAAACTTTCCATCTGCTGTTAAGGATACATTGGTTGCTCATGTGATCCACTATTGCAGTATCCTAACAGTTGAGTATGCAGAGGATGAAACGTTAGAGAAAATGGACCAAATTGCTGAAGTGATCTGAAGTGACAGACTTTGTTAAGCTTTATTTGATGTTGACTCGGCCATATTTCAGTTCGCTAGGCACACCTATGCGTTTGCGAGATTTGATTCGTCAAGTGCGCGCTGCACGAACGATGGCTGAAGAGCGTGCAGTGGTCGATCGGGAAAGTGCGAATATCAGAGAAACATTTCGAGACGACGACAGTCCTTGGAAATGCCGCAATATCGCCAAGCTTCTCTATATTCACATGCTTGGCTATCCAGCACATTTTGGCCAGGTACATATATATATATATATATATATATATATATATATATATATATATATATATATAAATGCTAGTATTTGATGTTTATTCGTCTGCCATATATGCATCTTTAGCTTCATCCGGGGTGAGAAGAAGATTAATGACTGCAAACGTTTTCGGAAAAAAAAAGTGCAGTGGCTTAAAAGATGGCAAGTTGCAAACACTAAATCATCAGTTCGGTTTCTCACTGTGAATTTGCACATATCTTGGGGAAAGTGAAGTACAGGATTTTGAAGCNATTTTGAAGTATTGAAGGTGACATTAAGGTGCCGTGCCAACAAATATGCTGTCATGATTTTCGGCGACTATCAATAAGTTTGACGTCCGTCGTTATCGTTGAATTTCATTTTTTAAGATTAGTGCCATTGAAATAATGTGAAAATTATTGGTCATCGGCGCTCAAGTAATCCATTAAATTTTCAGAGCTTTTTATGTGCACTTTTTACGCAAGCATAGCTTGTTGCCAATTTCTTTTGACCTTAAATGAGTTGCGTAAAGTTCGCTAGTCAGCAAGGTGTGCTGTGTTGTCATCGATAGAAGCGAGAGCTAAGGTTTGCTCTAATTAATGTTAATAAGAATGTCGCACTATAAACGCCTTGCAGTATAATTGCGTTTATGGATTAGGTAAAATTATGGCAAAGGTTGATTGTAGAATTACGAGAACGATACTCGAAATGATGGTTTTTCAGATGGAATGCATGAAACTGGTGGCACAACCTCGCTTTACCGATAAGCGTATCGGGTACCTTGGCGCCATGCTTCTCCTCGATGAGCGCTCTGAAGTGCATTTGCTTGTAACGAATTCGCTCAAGAAGTACTTGCCCTTTAACTTATGAATTTTTTAAAGCAAGCAAAGGCGAAAAGAAAACGACCTTCTCATGGTCCTTTCCTTTTAGTGGTTTCTCATTAATGCCCTAATGCCCACAGATGTTGCGACTTTCTGAAATTAGGTTGCATTTCCGATGTGGTGGTGTAATCTAACATGACTTGTGACTATTATCTGAATATTTATAGGTATTAGCTGTATGTACGGTCTCATTGACATTGTCTGTTTGCTTTTTGTTGGCAAAATCATTTTTATTATCTCAAATGGAAGTGTGTGCGTTAACCAGATCAGTGGCAAAACAACTGTTGCAACTTCTCATTTAAAACACTGCACATCGTAAGATGTTTCGATCAAAATTTGCATGTTTGTTTCCTCGGTTGCCTGTATTTCTTCTGCTTATCAGCATTGACAATGATCTCATCGCAGATTTTTTGTTTCGCCTTTCTTCTATTGCACTCTCAATTCCTCTGAGTCCAGGAGATATGGGCAGAAGGTATTTTAAAGTGGAGAGTGTTTGTTTGCAGTGACCTCAATGCGTCAACCCAGTTCGTGACGGGTCTCGCTTTGTGCACACTTGGCTCGATTTGCTCCTCGGAAATGTGCAGGGATCTGGCTGGTGAAGTCGAGAGGCTCATCAAATCCAGCAATACATATATTAAGAAGAAAGTCAGTTTTAAAATGCTATTTCCGGGAAATTCGTTGCTTTCCATAACGTCTGTGGCCTTTTGTCATGTGGGTGATGAGGAGCCCTGTTGATATACAATCAGTGACTCTTTGGATTTGTTTTCAATGTGTATTGAACGCAAACCTGAATTCAGTGTTCACATGGGGGTTTGAATGGCATTCTGCAATGTAGTTATCATAGATGCTGCTTGTTGTTTTCATCAATGATCTCTCTAAAGGTTGGAGGGACAAAAGAGAGGGGCAAGGGGAGGGGAGCGGTGAAAAATTAATTTCACTACCATTGAGGTCCATTTCCGCAACTGTTCTTCGAATTCCACAACTTGCAAATATTTTCGGCATCCGCTTAATCGGCTTAGTTGAATCATGCAAAGTCAAGCATCTTGTCCGGAGTAGTGTGGAAGCCACAAGGCCGTTAATATGCAACTTTGAGTGACATCCACTGCTGATCGTTAATGGATTGGATGATTTATTTCTTTTTTTGTTTGTTCTTCAGGCGGCATTATGTGCTTTTCGCATTGTCAGAAAGGTGCCAGAGCTCATGGAGATGTTCATTTCGTGTACAAAAGCGTTGATCAACGAAAAGAATCATGGTTGGTGTGTCTTGACCTTCGATGAATTTCGCGTGTTCTTTCTGCAATCTACGAGCATTTTTCTCAAAAACATAGACTTTGCCCTCTTTCGAAGATGTTCTTCCTCGTCCATATGCTTCCAGTTAGCCGCAAAATTGTGTGTTTACGGTGAAAGGTTTGCATTATTCGTTAGCGGAAATGCTGCTCCTTACTAGCATGTTTATTAGCTTTATTGCAGGAGTGTTAATGGGCGGTATAACGTTGGTGACCGAAATGTGCGAGAAGAGCCCCGATGTACTAAATCACTTTAAGAAGGTGAGGTACTTGAGCATAGTTTGGTATTTGCAGGTTTAGTATGTTTGAGTACGTGGAATAAGGCAACTGTAAAGTATTCCTCAAAAAGTTTTGGTAATGTTTTTGTATGGGCTGGCATCATAGGATTTAGTGTGGCGATGAAATTAATCGGACTTCCGGGGGAGATATTACAAATTGACTGGAATTTGAAAGCTTTTTGCATAGAATTTACGCGTGATTTTTGAACTATTTAATGGCTTGTTGGAAACCGCTCTGTAATCAGTCGAATCGATGTGCGTTGATTTTTTAAGTTTTTATGGTGTTAATTGAATTTTGAGGTCTTCAGTGCAAATCACTTAATCATCCTTTTTAGTCTCCTTTAGTAATGATTGAATGTAAAAAGTGCCTGCTAGAACTTCCTTTTTCTACTCGTTTTAAATGATCGTGAGATTGTTTCTGCAGAACAGAGAATCAGAATCGGTAATAGAGCTAAATAATTAGAACGCGCGACGCAGTTTGCAGTATATGTGCATTACGGACGATACGCGCGTAGCAGCGTGCAAAGAGGTCACGTATGCTGCATATATGACCTTAATAGTCAAAGAACGTGACCCTTACCATCACATTGTTGCATTTCCCCTACTTCCACCGTCATCCGTAACCATGGAAGAGCTTCATGCGTTGCCGTACTGGGATTGCATTGGCACTCCATTCGCAAGCGATCTATGCAGTGCGCGCATCATCTTCACCATGATGTTGTTGAGAGTGTTCACTGTAAAGACCTTTAGAAATTTCTGAGGTGCCTTAACTCGCTAACTGTAATGAATTGCAGACTTTAAGTTATTCCCGAATTCTTAGTACTGAAGTTTTGGCGAATCAAACAGTTACAGAAAATTTGTTGTAAACGAGGTGGAAATGATGCTCGTCGATATTGATGGTTATTTGCTGTAGCGTTGGATGTCTGTACGATTAGCGGCTCACCTCAATCACAAAATGGGACGGAATTAGGGGGATGGCTAATTGCATTTTTGGGGTTTTGCTTTAGCATTTTCTGCAACATCTTTAGAGCGAGTGTTCCGTGCACTTCCGTGCTGCCAACGCTTGTCCTGGAATCCTCATTTCCTCAGGCTGCAAAGGACTTTAAGGATTTTTTAAGGGAAAAAAGTGCGGAAAATAGACACTGCAGCATGAAATCGATAATGCTTCACGTTGAAAATGACATTTATTCGATGATAAGGGTACATTTACATGTTTCGTGGTGTTTCTTTTTGAGTAGTTGAATTGAGGTTCGTGCCTAACAAACTGAAATTCCGTGGCTCTGACTTTATTTTTGCATATGAAATCGTAAAATTGCCTTTCATCGAGAGCTTTATGAATCATGCTTCTTCCAGGCTTGCGTATTAATATCTGAAAAAACTCTGATTTAGCCTTATTTTGCCATTATATAGGCTGTTGAACAACTAAGCATATTGTTCCCAATAACTTTAGCATGATTAAGTCCATTCATGCAAAGGTGACTTCCGCTCATTCACTGACGTAATTTCAGTTGGTGCCAAATTTGGTTCGTATACTCAAAAATCTGCTCATGAGCGGATATTCGCCAGAACATGATGTTACCGGTATTAGTGATCCATTTCTGCAGGTATGTCTCATGAAATTTTGCATTGCATTTCTCGCGTTTTAATCTTTTGCTGAGTACAAATCTAAGTTTTCAGACAAAATGCCTCATAAATATGCTGGCATCTTGAATGTAGAAGTAGAAAATCCCATTCGTCCGTCTGTTTACTATTTAGAAGCACACGAGTTTTTGAAGGTTGAAACTGTGCGGGAAGACACAGTTGTTTACTGGTTATAATTATTTCAATGATTTTATTGATAGTAATAGGGTTTTATTAATCACGTCCAGTATTTGCTGTGGTGAGGGTTAACGATATGGGCGAGATGAGGGAATTCGACTGTTCTCTATCCCCATCTCTGTTTTGGCTGAGCACAGCGAATTTCATAATTCTTTTTTTTTTCGCTTAAAAATACGTAAACTATAGATATTAGAAACATGTACATACCCTCATAGTTATGACGGACATGGTTTCGTTCAATATCCCATATTTCCACGTCTACTTTCCATCCTTGCTTCCGTGAATTTCTGTATAAGTGTCGACCCAGTCCTCCTTTCGACCAATGTTCAGTGATGTTGGCAGCGTCATTGTTTGGAATCAAGCGTGGCTGGCAAGTGACGCATCTTCAGCGTTTTGTCTTATGATAGCTCTATCAATTTCCTCTTTCTCATATCTGAGCCGTAATCTGTATCGTACCTGTATCATATCATACCTGAGTAGTTCATCCTATCCATCCTGAGCTAATTCCTGCAATCCTTGGAATCGTCAAAGTCGTCTATGAGAAATGGTTCATCCATTTATGGTTTATGTTCTAGTGCTAAGCACACTGCTGTTAATTAATGAGACTCTTCGCACTTTTTATTCCTCTTGCATCAACAGTGTCGGATGTGGATGTTTACAGTGGGCTGCGAATATGGAGGCTTTACAGTGAGCACATATCAGCCGTATGACATTCTTATTTATTTATTGTTTCTTTTGTAATGTTAAAGTGTGTTAGATTTGTGCATGCCGGGTTCATGCATCGACGGTGGGCGATGACAAAAGTTCGTCCAAATTCTTTGAATTTCAGATCAAGATTTTGAAACTGTTGCGAATTTTGGGTCAAGACGACGCAAAGGCGAGCGAGGAAATGAATGATATTTTGGCACAGGTTCGCTTACATACCTCTTAAATTGCAGTGTTATTTTAGCTAAGTAGGCAAAGCTGTTGGAAATATGCAAGTGACGAAGCGCATTTAAAAGCGTTATAAGTGATAGGGATTTGTTCTTTAAGACAAAGTTTCTGTCACTGTCAGAAGTTCGATTCGAATTGTTTTCCACCAGCATAGAGCTCCAATTAAGTGCTTATAGAATTTATTGCTAGATGCTTCCTTATTTCCTTCGTTGGATTCTTTTATTGAATATGTCTATTCTATTCGATGGGGCGACCACTTGTGGGTGCGATCACATCTTTGCAGGTCGCAACAAATACAGAAACGTCGAAGAATGTGGGAAACGCAATTCTTTATGAAACTGTACTGACCATCATGGAGATTCGCAGCGAAAGTGGACTTCGTGTACTGGCTGTTAATATTCTCGGCAGGTTCTTGTTGAATCCTGACAAGGTTGGTGTATTGATATGATCGCGTTGTTTCAACTGTTGATGTCGTCTTTCTTTTTGCTTGCACTGATAGGCACTCTGGGACGGTTGGAGTTGCTTATTTGCCTTAATATGTGGTTGTTGATATGAATCTGCGTTGAAGAATTGAACAGGGTTGGAAACATCATTAGAAAGTAAGAGGGAGTTGCACATGGAATTGCTTCTATAAGAGGCTGCCTTCATTTCCAACGATTAAAATTTCCGGGAAGTAACTCTTTCGTTGGCGGGTGCTTGTGGTCAGTGTTTTCTTTCTGCGTTACTAAAAGCCTATGTGCGAGTTTTTTGTTTATTATAGCACAAGAGTGAGATCCTTTTGACCTGTTGTTTGCAAAAAAACTTCCAGAATATTCGATACGTGGCGTTGAACACACTTCTCAAAACGGTTACAATCGACTACAATGCTGTGCAGCGGCACCGAACTACGGTTGTTGATTGCCTTAAGGATCCCGACGTCTCTATACGCAGGTATGAACGGACATACGGAAAGCTGAATTCTAGAAGCTAATTATGATAACACTGACAAGAAATTGGCCTTTTTATTTACAAATGAGCGTAGGTGTAAATATCGCTAAGTTTCCCTGGTTAAACGTATGCGACCATTTGACTGCATGCTTTAGATCAGGCGTAGCTGTGCACTCGAAACATTTCCTAAGTTTGAACTAGAATTTATTTGATTCGGCAAGTGGAAATAAGCCATCTGCACCCCAATTGCGCTTGATAATTGTTTCGCAACAGTTTAGTGTTTAATCACCATTTTAAATCAGTGTGTGGTTAATAATGAAGGCGATGCGAAAACCGAAAAGGCTGTCTGTCTAGGCAGGTGGCAAACTCCATTCTATTTTGTGTACACTATACTTTCCAGCTTTGCCCTAAGGTACGGCCACGTGGCCCTGTTAAGGTGGCATTTTCTCGTCTACTATGGAAGGAGTATCATGGTTTCCAATCGTCGCGATTATGGGGTTTATTTGACAAGACTTTCGAACAGGCGCATATCTTATTATGTTGTGTGCTGTTAAGGAGGTATAAAAGCAATAAATCCCGTGCATTTTATCAAAGAATGAGGTTGTAGGACCACTCTCCTCCTCATCCCACTCGACTATGCCTACGATAATGTTCCTTCTTAGTATACCCTCAAAGTTTTTTATGAAAAGATAGCTGGCGATTCGCTTTTCTTTACTGAAGTTTTACGTTTCTTAGTAAATTGTCCAAGAATATTTTCGTTTTCTTTCAGGTTTCCTTTGTTTTTCACAAAATCCTCTTTACCTTCTTCGTGTGAAAATCCTATACTTTATTTAGACGTGCAATGGAACTTTGTTTCGCGTTAATCAACAAGACAAACATAACGAATATGACGAAGGAAATTTTGATCTTCCTCGAGACGGCGGATCCTGAATTCAAAGCTGAATGTGCATCGAAGATGTACGTCGCCACCGAGAAATTCTCACCCAACTACGGATGGCATCTCGATACGATGATCAAAGTGTTGAAGCTGGTTCGTGTGCTTTGCTTATTCTTACTATTTGCTTAGTAATTGAGGCTTTTGACAAATATTTGATGGTTTTTTTTCCTTGTCGATTCCGTAACCAACGAAAGACTTCGGTGTAAATGCGTTTGTCATGTTTGTCCACCAACTACCACATTTCAACTCTATACCTGGGGGAACGCAGCTTATAGGAGTGGGTATTCACTGAGCCATGTTTCAGAAATTAGCCCAGTTGTCGGTAATCTCCCGCTTCACGACCTTTGGAGTTTTCGCAGGAATTGAAACGCCGATATCATACCTTGCGAAAGACTTTCTCAAGTGGAGGGAGAGGGGAAGAGAAAAATGGCAGACGACAGTGTAGCACGAATGCTGTTTGTTGTTGAAGTCTTTTGACGAATGCTGTATTATACGTTAGTTCGTAGCAGAGGAGATGCAGTAAATGACAGAAGTTTTATCCGTAAATCCCTTCGAAGTGATGAACATGTGAGCACTATATGGAGGTGTTGCACTTCGAAGGTGATTAGTGTTGTGTTCGAAGGCAATCACAGAGCGGTGGTGTCAATCGCACAAGTGGAGTACGTGCCGTTGTTCTCATGCTTCAGAAAATCTCGTTTTATTGAACCATTAAGACTTTAATATAGCCAACATCATATTAATGCACTGACGTCACTAAGTATTCAGTTGTAACACAACAGATCGATGTCTTATACTGAGAAAATTCCACCGAGGCATTAGATCGACTGATTTTTAAAATACCCACTGAGATGAATAATATATGCGGCAAAGGAAGTGATGTCCATAAACGGACTGGCCATAACCAGCACCGCTTTTGGCCTAATACCATCACTTTCTTTCGATAAGTGACCTCAAAAACGACAATCGAAACGGAAATTATGGAAACCTGAGGTTGAGGAAATGTCGCTAATTCAGCGCATAGATCTTATTCTGACAGATCGAGTTTCAAAAAATTCTTCCTGCAAAAAGTTCTCGCAGTGCCAGTACGCTGTGCAGTTCAGTCAACATTATAAAGTCGGTATTCCGGAGGAGAATTAAATGTTCACGTATCTGAGCAATGATGATTTTCTTTTGCTATAAAAAGAGGTTATTGTTGATTGTTCTTGTTTCTTCTTTCCTGTTCTAGCAAATTGAACGAGCCAATATCTGATTGGTAAATGCCGTTGACATCCACTGCTTTCAGTTCGATTTTTGGTATGAGTCAGCGACAGTCGAGATCTTTGCCAGGCTATTTATTTAGATGGCTGGAAGTTGTGATGCTGGATTAATTCTAGGCGGGCAATCATGTGCCAGACGAGGTTGTTTCTTGCATGATACAGCTGATTTCCTCGCACGCCGAATTACAGCAGTACGCTGCAGTGCAGTTGTACAGAGCAGCACAAGCCGATGTCGTCAATGCACAGCCTTTGCTACAGGTTATGCCCATGTTATTTCGTCTTTTGAGGCAATAGTCCAAGGTACTATGGGGCATTTCTGTGGCAACGATGCCTCGATAAGAGGAAAGTGGCCTGTAATCATGGCCGTGCGAGGTATTTCTGGTAATGTTGGAATAGATACCAAATTGAACTAGTTGACGGATTTTGTGTGTTCATTGCCTCCGTTGTTTTTATACTGGTTTGAGGCTGTTGAATAATTATTAGGTCCTTTTTTTGTATTTGGATGTTTCGTCTGATAGCGTTGGTCTTCTTAGTTTTCTGGAAGGTCAGTTGGTGTGAAAGATCGTTTAGCTCATGTCGTTCGAATGCTTCGCTGAGTTAAAAGTAATTCTTATTTTAGATTTTAATCATTACTTGTTTTTTTTTCTGCTGTGAGTTGTCTATTAATGCTTTATGTATCAGTTTGATTCTTCTAATTGTTCTTTTTTTCAGGTTGCATTTTGGACGATCGGCGAATTTGGCGATTTCTTGCTTCAAGCAAACGAAGACGATGTCGTAAGGGTCAGTGTTTTTTTTTTTTTTGCATATTTTTCTTGTGGCATAGAAAGGAGCTGTTGAATTCGTTTGCAGTTTTGCAAACGGCTACGATTCTCAGAGGTACCTGAAGCTGTGGAGGGTTTGGAGTACTTTAAAAAATTGCAAACATCATCTGTTAGTCTTTTTTTGTAGTCGAAGTTAGTCTTTGCAGCGGTAGTGGAAATCGGGAATGATGTTAGGAAGAACTCACTGAAATTGCAATCTTTCTCGGTTTACTAACCTTTATTTCAATTATATCATCCGGTTTTTTTGTTTTTGTTTTTTTTTTTTGAATTCCCAAGGCAAGCTGAAACGAATGAGCAAACAGCAGGTGAGAAATTAGTGGGGAATATTTTTTTCATACTGAACAGTAAAATGTAGAGAGAATGGGAAAACTGCCGAGTTTCGCGGTCCTTTGAATGCAACTATGTCGATGTATTAATTTAGGTGTACTAATGTTTGTTCTTTTCTTTTTCTTTTGATTTGTTGCAACATTATTTTTCTTCCGCTTTTCTTACTATTATATAATGATGACATGTAATACGATGTTTCGTTAAATAATTGATTTATTACTGATTCCTTAAGGTCTCCTCGATGCCATATTACTGATTCCTTAAAGTTTGATGGATGCAGCTGTGAGAAATCGAAAGGGGTGTGTCTCGTCTTTCTTTGAAAGGCTCTGAGTCAGCAGCATATGAGAATGTAAAAAAAAAGAGGAAAAAGCGTTCAAAAAAGAATAAAAAATGCACTGGCAATGCCAATTAAAGGGAATTCACAAAATAGCATTGTCATAAATACGACGAAGGAATTTGTGAGTGAATGGGAAGTAGATGAAGTTGGAGGCCTAGAAGATGGTCTTCAGATCGACGAGGGCGATGTGGTGGAGGTTTTCGAGCGCATTCTGCCAAGTACGCTGACAAGCACTGTAACAAAATCGTACGCGATGACTGCACTTGCGAAATTGGACACGAGGTTCACGTCAACCAACGAGTATGTCAATTCTTTATCAATATCCCGGTCGATGAGACTCTTTCAGATCGAGTTATTTCAATGGTGGGTGATCGCGTCGTTGTGCTATCAGGTCTTAACGATTCTTTCTGTTTAATTGCCTCACTGAGCAAAGAAGCCAACTTTTTTGTGCCCTATGTTGGCATCACTTCGTCTTTCTAGTGTTTAAGGTCGTTTAATAAAACAGGAATGCAGTCGGATTTAGGTGCAAAAAATTTTTGCCAAGGAATAGTTGATATTTTTCTGCGACCACTGCGCCTTTAAATGTTGCATCTTTGTGAGGTGGATGGATTTAAGAGAGCCAATGCATGATCATCGATCGCTATATTTATTTGCGCTCATCGACATATCGGCCATATTGCTATCACAACACCTAGTAACAGTCTTCAGCAAGACAAAATGCAAATCGGGGTCCAGTGTGTTGGTCTGGGCACGGCAAAAGATCTCATTCGGCTGCCGTTGATAGTGTGGATTTTTATTTCTTTTAACAAAAGTATGCTGTCTTTCATGGATTTAAATAATTAAACGCTAGGAATACTTCGCTTGCTAGAGTACTGGTTGCGGAGCATCTTAAGGAACAGAAACCCATCTGGGATACGTACCTGCTCACGAACAATAAACTTTAATCCTAAAAGGGGCGCAATTGCAGGTCATCGGCTAGAAAAGTGTCAAACTCTGATACAGTAATATGTATCATCAGCACTCCTAGGTTTAGCTTCCATTGCGAACATTGATATCATCTAAATGCATATTTAAGTAGGAAATAGAACCGCAGATATTTGGAACATGGAAAAAAGCAAGATTTCTTCTAATATGAACACATATCCTTCACTCGCATCCGTTAAAATAGAGACCTTATAGCTTGTGTTCAATCGGATGCTGAGTAATTTTTTCACTGTGGAGGGACACATAAAGTGAACTCTTGCTTGAATTATATAGGGAATGTCGCGAATGTTGCATACTTGGTTTACCCGCTGGCACCGGATTGGGTAACTTTTTTGTGAGAAGGATGGGAGTAGGGGATGCTTTTTTGACCTGGAAGATGAATAAGTACTGCAGACTAATGAAGCCTTAGTGTTCAAGCAATTAGGCACCAGACTCTGCTTAGGATGTGTTAACAGTTTAAATTCTTTGTTGGATACTTCAGATATTCGGCGATGCTATAGTGTTTGGCGATCGTCAACGTCCCATCGTTCCCCACTCCCATTTCCCTTATCTAGCAATTTCTTCTCGTTCAAAGTTTCTGAGCTTGTCAACACTGCTGCATGATGATATTTATAATGAAGCTGTTCGCATATTGCAGTCGGATTCGACACCTTATATCCACGAGCACGACGCATTTGAATTTGGAATTGCAGCAACGATCTGTTGAGTTTGCTCGCCTTCTGGGTTACAACGAGCTCAAGTTGGCACTTTTTTCTGATCGCCTTTTTTAATTTTCTCTTCAGCATATAATGCAGCCGTGATGGAACAGCCCAGCTAGCAAAATATAGCGGCAATCGCTTTTTTTACTTGTGCTACCAAGATGCTAAGAAAATTTTCTTTTGAATGGTCTAATTGCCACCCGCTGAGGGAGCCAGAATCCTTTGGAATGGACAGCTACTGCTTCGAAAGACGGAGAGAGTCGATTTGTTGTTGGTTGAAGGTCTTGTAAAGAGACAATCTTTTTAGGGTGGAGGGCCGGCTGAGACCTGGGGCGAATGGAAAACGGGTTCTTTTATTGAAAGAAAGACAACGTTGCTTCTTGAATGAATTGGTTTTCATGTTCTAGGAAAACGAATTTAGTTTTACATTCTTCTTTAACTTCTTGCTCGTTCACTCGTTCAGTTGTTAGAATCGTTTTTGTGTAATTGAAGGTACGGGCTACTGGAGCGGATGCCAGTGATAGCACACAATTCGCTGAATGCTGCTGCACAGCCGATTGAGACAGATTCTGTTGCGATGGGCGCTGATTCGAGCACAGCCGTAGAGCCGGAACCTCTGCTGCTGTACGACTATCCCTCTTACAGCTCACCGGATCACTGTGCTTCGGTATGGCTATTTTTACCTCAAGGGCTGGTGGAGATGGGAAGGGGGGGGGAGGGTGAGAATATAAAGAAGTTCGCAAATTTTTTTAGAATATTGTCGCTGAATTGCTGAATCCCCTTCTCTCTGAATGTCATTAACAGCCGAATTGTTTTCGAAAGAATGCGGTTATAGAAATCTAAAATTTCAAACGATCTCCTTTTATTTTATACCAAAGGTTATCCAGTGGATGAGCGCAAAATGGATTGAATCAAAGGTGCATAATAATTTCGCGATGTGTTCCCCATTTTAGAGGCAACAAAGGGAGGAGCGGTATTTCTTTGGTGCTGTTTATACGCCTCGTGTGCTTATTAAAGGGTTAGGCGGTGTTTAACTTCACGGAAACTTATGCGCCATGTACAGTATTGCTGAGAACAGTTTCAATTTTTGAAAAAGGGCGATATTTGCACTGACATTCGTTCACTGCATTTCAATAAATTTCGAATGGTTTGGTGCACTAGATGGTGGGCATGTTCTTGCTTCTCTTTGATACTGCCTCATTTCTGTGATGCGTTTGATGCTGTTTGTTATGTGATAATGCTTTATTCTGCAATTATTTTTTGGGATGAGTTGAGTTTTCGAAAGGATTAAGTTTTAAGTCAGGTCCATACTGACTTGGATTCCAACTAGATTTATACATATAAGTAGCAGGTTCGGTGACCGATGTCTTGTTCAGGGAATCAAAGCATGTCGTCATTGTTTTAATTTGCTGCATCTCTCAAACTAACTGGTGTATGTCGTGCTGATTTGGAGCCATGTAAGAAAAGATGTAATACTGCAGCATTTTCAGCCGGCGAGACAAACTTTACCTTCTTTCGATGTGCCAGAGACGAGCAGTGCACAAAATTCATCATCATTTGCCACTACCGCTATCGGTGATCTGTTGGGCTCAGGTGAGGTCTTCCGCTTGATTGTTCCCAGAAAACTTTCTGAATCTTATAAGTAGGTACGAAGGGCAGTTGGAAATGAATTGTGGTGCTATGTGGTTCCTACAAGCGTCACTGAAGATGTCGGAGCAGATTGTTGGTGAAAATTGCTGTGGCGATGCGAGAGAGAGGAATCCTGTGCGGCTATTATAGCTGTTGAAGCTCTGAAGTGTGCAGCGTATAATCGTGTGAGGAGGGAAGGGGAGGCTGAACCGGTGTAACTTGGGTACCTGACTTGAAATTTGCTGAGATGTCAAGTAACCAAGCGAAACTCTGGAAGTTGTCGAAAGAGTGTTGAGCCGTCGAAAGGCCGTCTTCGAGTTGTTTTTTTTTTTTTTTTTTTTTTTTGCTCCTATTTGCTTATAGACGGAAAAGATGGAGTTATAAGAAGTTCTGTGTGAGCTGTAGATGTAGCAGTCATCCTTCAGTGGAGATGTGGTAAGCTGTAAATTTAAAAGAAACATAGGTGGAGCAGTTTTTGAGAATATCACAATTTGTTGTAATTAAATACTAAAGCTTAGTGCCCTTTCCTCGCTTTAAGCTTCGCTGTACATCTGAAAATTCAGCGTGCTGTTTGCCAGACCTTTTAGCAGCACGTACACCAGTGGTTTTTTGCTTCCCTGCAGCATATCTTTGATTATCTTTCAAGGGGTAGGAGAGGGGTGATGGGGGAGTAAGAGAGTTCGAATCTCCAGTTGCGGCCCCTTATTTCGTTGAGCACAGAAATATGTCGTATCCATTGACGATGGTCGAGTCACTTCTCATGTCGTTGATAAATCTGCAACCGTTTGGTCGGACAAACCGGCATATCTACTAACCACGATTATCCAAAACTTGAAGTGGCTGAAAGGTACGACTGCCTTTTAAAAGGTTTATATAACAGCAAATGCTGTTTGGTTCATTTGCGTTAATGTTTATCACACTCGTAGCAGCCTTCCATCCGGCATTTGGCATTCACTCAGCTATATTAAATTCACATCTTTGTAATAAATTTGCAGAACTCGGCGATGAGAGAATACTCCAAAACGATAGTAAACCAGTGAAGAACGAGGTGACTGCAGCCTCAGCTGTTGCAGATCCGTTCGACATTTTCACGTCATTGTGAGTTTGTTAATTTCTGAATTTCGTTAAAGTAAGTGCAGCTTCAGAGCGTGCGTCATCGTCACTTGTTTAAATGCGTTTAGATGTTTTCCATTAGCGTACTTAAATTCGTAAAGGGAGAGTAGCAAAATGCTGTTGTTGTATACTGTTATATCCAGGTAACGCTGGATTGTATGATGCAGACTTGAGTAATTCTGATGGCTCAGAGGTTCCGCAAAAATACGAACGATGAACTGGAACAAGCACTTTGCACCGCCTTATCACCCAACACTGGATTTTCGTTACCTTTCTTATTAATGACTTACGCTATCAATAAATCTACCCGTCATAGCGATGTGTTTTTGTAGCTAACGTTTAGCTGCTTTTTTGATTCTGCAAAATGATGCAATGGGAAACTGTTTTAAGAGATTCAACTCAGACGAAACCATCGACACAGCCATCCACGGTTGCGATCAACACAAAAGGAATAGAGGGCATTCTTTATGTGGAAAGTGATTTCGCGGATAACAAACCAGCTGTGTTGCGGCTAGTAGCAACCAATAACAATCCAGTTAATATCGAGAATTTCAACTTCCAAGTGGCTGTCACGAAGGTTTGTTTGACCTCTCTGACACACGATTACGTTTGCGGCTGTTCGCTCTCGTTGGTGCTGCTTTTTATGAACCAGTCTTATATGATTGCTATAATCCGGCCTTTCCGCTCTAGTGTTCTCATCAACTTTTTTACCATATATATGAGCTTTATCGAGCGCATTTCAGACTCTTTTAAGCCAATGTATCAGGTCTCTATTCGATGACGGAACTTAAGAAAAGACTATAAAGCTGTAGAATATATTGTTCGATGATGAGAAACTTTACAGGCCTACCAAATCGAGTTGATGCCTCCATCAAGTGCGACAATTTATGGCAACGGGCAAGGCTCGGTGAGCCAATTGATGAACATCAAAAGGAATTCCAACTCGCAACCGGTATCTTCCATCTAATATTTGTACAGTGTAATGTAATACTCTCATGTACCAGTTCACACTTTCTCTTCCCGTTCTCCTTTTTTGCCTCAGGAAAACCAACACGGTAATGTTTCGGGCGACTGCAGCCTTCGTTTATAGGTCTATCAGATCTCCTCTGTTTGTTTGCTGTTCCTGTCTTCCCTCATCGGCGCTTTTACGAGTTGCATTTATGTGCTTCGTATGAGCTACTCTGATTCTGTAGCGATATCAGGTTATAAAGTAGATTAAACGTTGCCGTTTCTACCCAGGTTTTCAGTGAAGCAACGGGTAATATGAGAAGTACAGAAATGGTTGTTTGTGTAGTCAAACTTTGATGCGTTACATAATACTCATTCTCGTGCTACCGAATAGGTTGTTCATTAGCGGTAATATCCACTCAGATACGACGCCTGCTGACCTTCGCACGGGAAATGAGCAATTCACAGTGGTTGGCTGGCCCTTTATAACTAAAGTGTATCCAACAGTGTTAATGCACATAACCTTATAGGGGGGTATGATGGGACAATTGAAAGGATTCCATAACACGATTTCCTGTGCATATATGCTACTGAACTATTTGTGCTTATGAGGCATTTATTTATGAGTTAGAATACTTGTCGTTTTGTTTGAATATTCCACACACGAAAGATGCGCCCTTAGCTGGAATTCTAAGGTGTCTCTATTGCCGAATTGGTAATGGCTAGCAGGAAACCGCTTTAGTTTCAGCAAATAGTGGGTGTCTTTTGCTGTTAATATTCTTCAGCTGTCGATAGGTGATGACGTCATAGCTAAAGTATGTTCACGTCGGCTTATTCGAACATATCAGAGATTGAGAAGTTGAAGTACTTAGTCTTGTGCAATTTATCAATTCCCAAGCTCATTGTCCCACCAAAAATTTTACTTAATCACTCTTTAGGAATAAAGCTCTTTCAACATCACAAAAACTTAAGGAGCCGTTTTTTAATATAAAGAGCAGGTGGCATGGGAAAGGAGAAAGTGTAGTCAGCCTTTGTTATGCTAAGCGAGGCAGTTGTCATTTATGCAAAATATGAACGCCGAATAATTTTTGCATCACTCGTTACTGTTTTGTTATAAGAGGGAATGTGCATTTCGCCAAGTATAAAGTTTTAATTGCTTTTTCGAACACGAAAAAAATATATATATATATATATTTGTTTAATTATTTCTTATCCTTTGCGGTAGAGTTCGATGCTAATTCATCGAACTCGTTTGTGTTTTTGTGTATTTATGCGATTCAATTTGTATTTCAGTTGAAAATGAGGATCAAAACTTACTACACAATAAATGGTCAGCAACAACTCATCGAAGCGATGGTGCCTAAAATCGCGGGCCTCAGCTAAAGAGACAAAGAAACGTGACCTTACGAATAGTCAGATCATGCTTGAAGTGTGTCCTTTGTGTGGGTGTATGCTTGTTGGTTGTTATTATCCTCTACCTTCTTCCACTGCTCATTTTTGAGTGGAACCGCTTGATTGACGTTTCTCGGAATGTGCGGCATATAGCAATCAACGAATGTGAAATACTACCGGTTTGTTTGTGGAGTATTTGAGGAGGCAAAAGCAACCTTGCAACCCAGGGCGATTTAGGTTTTTCTAGGTGAGTCTAGACAACCGTTTTCTTTATTGTATAATTTTTTTGCCAGTTGTTAAGTCGGAGTTCGGTAGAGAGCGCAGTGTTACATTTCATCACATAGAGTTTTGGGCGCCTGCTTAGTTGGCAGACGTCTGCAACGCGTTTAAAACACGCTCACATTTGAGATTGTCATTGTGTCGTCCACAGGTGATCATTCGGAAGTACTGTTCTCGAAGAGAGATTCATCTGCAATCACAATGAAGTGTAGTATTTCGAAAAGGGATTAGATTGCTTTTAAAACCAAATAGATCAATTCTTAGAAGAAATGATGAGCTAACAAACGGGACTTTCGCATTAGCAACCTTGTCGAAGTGATAGCTAATAAGAAGTCGACTTAACCCGAATGATGTTCTTCAATTTCCGTTTATTTCGGACTTGTTTATGCTATGTTGTTTGAATTCTACTTCAATGCGTATCCACATAAAGTTAGAACGTTTATGCCGGTGGGGCTTGCGGACGCTGCGGAAAGGAGATGCCAAATAGTGACAAAATAGGCGCCTGTGGGACGTACTGTTCTTCTATCGCTCAATGAAAGTTCCTCTCTAATTTCCGTGGATAAAGTAGAAATCTTATCTTTGAAAGAGTTGCTATTCAAAAAGAAATTTTCAATTCAGAAACAATCAAATTGGGAAAGCCTCCATTCCCTCTTCGTGAAATCCTCTCTCATAGGCGATCACGTGTGAAGGACGCGTTTTGTGCTAATTTATTCGACTTGTGCACTTCACTTGAATCTTTGCTGTCCGTTGAATCATCCGAATGGTTGGTTGTTTTCATTGGTGGTCAGTTGTGATAAAGTACGTTTTTTTTCTGCCTGCTCGTCTCTCGTTTTGTGATTTATATATGTACGTGTATGTGTGTGTCTCTGCGTGTATGTGTGTATGTATGTGAGCAGATGTGAGGATCGAATGAGTTTTTAAACTGTATTTGGCAGCTTTCTTTTTTATTCCTCTTCTCAATTTTTTAGTGTTTTCACGTTCCCGCGTGACCTTTTTCGATGTCACGTAAGTCAGCTATGGTCTATGCGCTTAGAAAGGATTTAATGAGTTTAATGTGACCGTCTGATTGTGAGAAGTCAAATGCTGTGAAATTCGTTCCCGCAGGCGGCTTCGGTAACCGTTTGTCCGTCTCACGTTGAGTCCCGCACTAATTTATTCGCAAAGTTTCTCCACCTTCTACGTGACCTGTTCCTGACGTTTCTTTTTTGCCTCTAAACTTCATTGCACAACGATTCCATCACTTGTACTGTCTACACTTGCATAGCACTGCTTTAGAAAAGAAATTTGCCATTCGTGTTTTCATTCAGCTACATTAGCTATTTGCGCGATTGGCTTGATATGGTATCTCAAGCAGCACAACAAAACGTGATAAATTGGGGTTTTAATAGCGTTGTGATGCCACATCTAGGGGTTATTCTTGTTCTGCTCCATCAGTTCGATTGATACAAATGATATTTGTTTCTAACGTTGTATGTCATGTAAAACATATATATATATTTTCATATGCACGATGCCTTTTTGTTGTGTAGGTGGTGTGATGGCACCCGTCTCATTTGCTACTATTACAACTACTATTTGCTCTTGACAGGCCCTAAATGATTGCTGAATGGTAGGACAACGATGTGAATTGAGGTGAGTTCAACAATATAATATAGTCACCGTCTCACTGAATTGAGAGTGAGGAAGCCTGTTCTTGACTTTATCCAAGCATGGTGCATCATCTGATGCCAGGCGATCGCTGAGGTCCTGAGTAACACTCGCACCTCCGTCGTACGGACGGAAGGAGGGTAATGACGGTGGTTGTAAAGCGTTTCGTCTTTTTCATGTTCTCGCATGACATAGGCCATATTTGGGCTTCATTGTCAGCGTTCCGGTCATGCTTTCGATAGGTTTAAGGCGTTTCACGGGGGAGGGGGAGGAGTATGCGAGTTTTTTGCGTATCTGAGGAGATAGTATGAGCTCTCAAGAAATTCATCTCACTTCGTGGCTTTGTGCTACTGGTGGAGAAGTGGGCTTCGCCTGGAATAAGTGACAGTATTTGCAAGTTTACTGGTTTTGCCGCGGCATGCGCGAATCGTTCAGTTCCTTCGGCTTTATTTTTTCTTTGTTAGCCATGGGCTGTGGCCAAATCGTCGCTGTTTGTTCAGCAGAAATGTGGAAATGGAAGAATATAAGAATTGAGATTAAAAGCTAAGAAGCCTAACTACCATCCTGCAGGGCTGGCTTCAAGTTCCTTTTGTACGGGTAGACTAGTTTGTGCAGTGCAGTAGGTTGGGCATGGTAACGAGACGAAAGAAATGGGTGATTTTTTACAATATCTGGAAGGGATAAAGCAGGTTCAGAGGGCCTGTTGATTGAGACGTTCCGTCAGTGTAGCAGTTGCTGTTCTCGTTGGTGGTAGTTGTCTATGAAAACACATCTGCTAGCTGTGTCGTGGTTGGGTTTCATGCGGTTCGCTTCTTTCTCGCTTTTTCTCTTCGTTCTATTGGATTCCATAATAAAAGTTGTCGAGTGTTGGCTTTTCGTTTCTTTAGTGATGCCTTCAGATGGCAGTTTGGTTTATCTGCACGTTATTTGCTCTATGAGTCATACTGTTGATATTTGTCGAAACAGATCGAAGTGAAATATTCTCACCGTCATACACAGCGTTTCTTCAACCGAATATTAGCGCAAGTTTTTTGACCGTTGATGTGTGCACTCAGCGAGCACGTATTTTAAACGTTACTGCTGCGTGGGAATACTTTACAGTTCAGTCTTTAGTTTGTTATTGCTTATATGATAAAGGTGCTATATCGGTAGGATTACTGTGAATGACGCTCAGCAGTAAAACTTTAACGATGGTGTCGAGGAATGACGAAGATGATCAGAGAAGATTGGAATCGACTGAGGCAAACTCTGGTCTCGAGTGAGCGATTGGCAAGAGAAAGGGCGATTGTTCGGTGTCTGTCGTGCAAATTCACATTGTCTATTCTCGCTGAAGCTGGTGTATGCAGCGAAAGATATCTTTGAATGCAAGGAAGAGTGGGAAATCTTTTGAGGTATTGTTTGCTCCGGTGATGCTGTGGGCAGTCGTTTCTATTGTTACAGTGCACCCGACTGTCACAAATTGGTCGTTAAAAAGAAGCGTAATTTTCGTCTGTTTTGGGATATGTTGTTCACTTAGTTGGAGAGATGCATGCATTAAATATGACGGCTGATTTATGAGTGGAAATGATGGAAGAGGCTTCACTAGCGNGATGGAAGAGGCTTCAGTAGTGTCCTGTTTAAGTCGCTTCGCATTTTCAGTACCCTTGTTGCAGCATTTCTAGATGATTTTTAGGACGTTTTGTTGCTAAGTTTCTGTTCTATGTCCATAGCTAAGCAATGTCGTCGAACATCTTGCGCTGCGTATTTGCTTCAGTTCACTACCCTTATTGCTTTATTGTGCGTTTTGTAGCATATTTTCGTTCGTGGACTACCTTTTTCTTAAAAAAGTTTTTGACGCAGAAGGTGGGTCGGTCGGCGAATGTGTGTGAGGAATGACAGAAGGTAAGGAGCTGCAGGCTGGATGCAGTGTGCGAGAGTACGGATGGTGCGCCCGAGGTGACCGTATCCCTCTTGAAGATCGTGTGCCGTTCAATAGGCCTACGATACGTCATGTTTACTACTCGTTGCCGTTTGTTCGCCGATATTTCATCTACTGGCTTAAGCATGTGAGCAAGAAGGAGAAACTCGTCATCAACATCTTCCAGCCACTTAAGCATAAACCGCATTATGGTATGTTTAGTTGATCACCGAAACACATTAAGTGTCATGGGTTGCATTTAGTATGCGGCGTTTGCAATCGTAGATGATTTTGATCGGTTTCATCACCCGTTCCTCCCTTTCACAGTGCTTACCTTTCCTCCCCCTTCCGTCTCCTACTCCTCCTGACCGGAGGTCAAGCATCCAACTGACAAAAAATGGCATTGGGCGAAAGGGAGAGGAGAGGAGAAATGAAAGAACGTACCTCAGCTGAGGTTGAAATAGCGTGCTGTTATTAGTAGACGGTGAGCTCATCTGTGTCTGCCATAAACGATTTATAGCCACTAGCTTCGTGACTCGAAACAAAGGAATTTAAAGGATCACAGCCCCTCTCCCTTCCCTCTATTCGCCTCCCCAAAGAGTGCTATTCCTCGAATAATGCACAGACCATAGGTGCCATGTGTCGACTCGCATTGATGTCCGCTTCCATTAATGAGTCATACTTTCCGATCGTTTACCGTCGTCGGTCCCATTTACAATAGAGTGGTTCTGTGTTTCTCTGCGTTTTGTTCACTTTCGTATAGCAATTTGTGACATGAATAAAAAGCATGTTCCTCCTATAGACAATATTTTCTTCAGGGGTCTCATGCCATGCTAATCGCCTTTAACATTATCCTCCACAGTCAATAAATACTGAAAGTGTCTAAGCAGAAGCTGTTTGCGAAACTGCTTGCATAAACTGCTGTGAAACGTTTAATGCGTCTTTGCAAGTTTGCTTCGCGAAAGCGTAATACGATGACGTCGTGTCTTTGCAGCTATCTGAGTGTATAGCTGTCTAACACTTTCACTTCGAGAACCAATGAAGCTTAAATTACGAAGTTTGATGGCCATAATGCAGTGGCGCGCCTTATTTAGCGTTAATCCGTCAATACTAGAGGAGATTATAGAGACGTAAAGGCAAAAAAAAATAACTTGCATTAATTCACGAAGAAACGAGTAATTTGTCATCTCGTTCGAGTGCTTCGGTTAACTGAAATATGATGACATATTCGCTGTCTATTTGTAATTTATGGAATTGGTCGGTCGGGGAAGAATGGTGCAAAAGCGTCACTGTATCATTTTTCATGACATGTCTCTTCATTTGTTTTCATTGGTGGTGCTGTTTAAGTGGAATCCCGACAAAGAAATGGTGATGAGTTAAATTGCTTTTAACATAACAAACGGCATGACGAAGAGTAGTTATCGATTTTTGTGAGTATTAGTTGTAAATGTGAAAAATGCTTTACAACATTTCCAGGTGTACCTTGCGGCGGTATTGGTTCCGGCTCAATAGGGCGTGATTTTCGTGGAGGATTCTGCAAATTTGGTTTGCGACCTGGTCTAATAGAACATAAGGTGGATGTCCTCCGAGCAGATCAGGTGAGCTCATTAATCATACGCCTCATTTGTTGGTCGCTGAGCAAACTGTCTTCCTTGGCCGACGCTGTTCATATTCACGTTGTTTTTTGAGGAAATATTACGTTTTTTCCCTCAAGTTGTTTGGTATTCCAGTTGTGTCTTTATTTCATTTGTATGATCGTGCAGGAATATTTTTAAGATTTGCCAACAATTCGGTTAAAAATCATTTCTGCACTTTTTTTTTCGTATTTCACTTGTTTTCTCATGCAGTATTGTGCGCTGCATTTTGCAGTTCATTGTTACGTTGCGGCGGAGAAGCGGCGAAGGTTTAGTAACGGTCTATCAAAAAGTTTTGTGCGCTGCTCCGACAACTCCAGCGACTAGTACGGAGCTGAGCGCATGGGATTTTTCGTTTCCGCCTGAATGTCTCAGCTACAGGTTCATAGTTTGATTTAATTCTGCAACACCTTATTTTTTGCTTTTATTCTTTTGTTGAATCTCTGTCTTCAGTGCTGAAAACTTATAAAAATGACATTCAAAGCCTCGTGTCTATTGATGATCAGACTCATGGTCTATGTGGGTTCTACTTAGGAGCACTTTCGATCGTTTTCAAATGTTATTGTCAAAGAACATTCTTGTTATCTAACAAGTGCATCGCTTTAGGGCATCGCTTCGAGAATCGTTTATAATGAGAATAAGTGTTGATGCGTTGATCAGAATCGCTTTTGAGATCTCATTTACAATTCTCACTAGTAGATAGTCAACGCATTCATTGAACAACTCAGTCGAATGATGTTCTCGTCGTTATGAAATAAACGCAATAATAGACGTGTGAAATCTTTTGGTACAATTTATATTCGGCGTAAAATCACATTTCCATATCGCTTGCAAGATATTTTTTGATATGACTTTATTCACAGACGATAAAAGAGTTCATCTCAAGGATTTCAATATTTACTTCGGCAGTATCTGAACCCTTGGGCGTATGCTGTCTTCTTCGAATTGTTATTTCTTCGTGTTAAGAAAGTGATTAGTTACTGCGGGAAATCTATTGGCGAGAAAAACTATTTCTTTTGATTTCTAAGGAAGGCGTGAGATTTAGTGGACGCGATCCACGTGTATCTTTATCACAGGTGTATATTAAGCGGAAACGTTCTTTCAAATGAATGCTATATTCCGTTCGTTTACAAAAGGAATATAGTTGAGTTTGTTAAACGAGTTAACTTCTAATGTAAGAATATAATTTAGGGGTCTCTATCCTCGATCCTGGACGCGCTACGACATTCCCGAGTTTAGGGTCGCTATTGTTATGAGACAGATCTCTCCAGTTTTGCCGGATGATTATCGTGTATGTTTGCTGTTTTTTGTTTGCTTTTAATCGCACAATTTAATTTTTTAGAAGTTCATTTGCTACATATTTGAAGGCTTTTTTCTCGCCTCATGAAAAGGATCACTGGCATACTTTAGGTAAGGCCTCATGTGAAAGCCACCTTATCCATCCGCAAAGGACGTTGCTTAGTCGTTTACGATCTCCTCTGGCAGCTAATTAAGGGATGATGTTGATTGCTAAGCTGAACTGCCATTTCAGAAGAACGAATGGAATATGATTATGGAAGAAGGATAGCACAGACTAGTATTTGGTTAAATGATGCTTAATATCACCAAGTTGCTTCAGGACAGCTCACTGCCAGTTAGCGTGTTTGTCTTCGATGTGGAGAACAGTTTTGAGGAGGAGTTATATGTGAGTATAACATTTACCTTCCGCAACGGTACGGGTTATCACAAATGGTCACAGGAAGGCTATTGCGCGTCAAGTTTATTTGAGAGCAAGCATGCACACTCGAGAGGTAATCTCTTTTCATTAATACCCTGGCAGTCGACGTGCAGTACTTTTCTTACTTATCCTAGGTAAATGAGCTCACTCAAATTGTTGCGCACTAAACGCAAGGAGATCAATCAGATCGTCGTTTGTTGATGAATAGTCTGGATAGTGATGTTAATATGTGATTTTTGGCACATTGGTCGAAAAGTAAAGCTTCTTTGGGCTGAAAAAGAAAGTTCGAGGCTTTTCGGGCTGAAGTTAACCACAAATTGTGCGGGGAAGGGAGGTCAGGTGCTCATATGTGCTACAACATGCAAAGGGAATGTATCTTTTCATTTATTCGAAAGGTTTATATGAGATCGGAACAAGGAGAGTCAATATCAAAGGTAAAAGAGGTGGCCGGCGATAAGTCGGTTCTTCATAAAGGGTGCTGAGACCGATTTTTTATTTAGCCTTTTCGAACGTTTCATCGTTTCATTGCTACATTTTCTTTGAAATTACACATAAAACATAAGATCTCGTCTCCACGATCGCTTCCTCTAAATGGTTTTTTGTCGAAAGACGTAAAGAATAACCCTTGTGACTGTATTGTTCAATTCCTCAGCATCTTCAGTTGCAAGATGATTTCGATGATTCCAATTGCAACTTTTCGCAATATCAAATAGTCTTCTAAATGCGCTTTCAGCGGATCTCAGTTCATTGTTGCAGTGGTTCACTTCTCGCCTCAGCGAACGATTTTCTGAATAACTAAATGTGAGTATTTTTTAATTTTAACAGGTCGATCATTTGTGCTCAGAAAAATTATTCATAAAGCGACAACTTTCTTACAACATCAAATGCAAATGCTTTTATGTGAAGTTTGGTGGAAATAAAAGTTTTGTAGTGGAAGGAGCTTGTTTGGAACACACGATTAGCCGTATGCGATGCACTTACGCGGTGGCGGCGAACGCCGCCGAACGGACCACCGTATCAAGATGCGCCGCTTTCGACCCATCCAAATCTGGCGATGCACTTTGGACATCTCTTTGGAATACTGGACACCTGCAGAGCGTTGGTTGGTTCCATTCAGTGCAGTAATGTGCTCATTCAGCATGGTTTGTTCGAACTAGTTTGCTTTTGTATAACAAGATGCGCTCATTTCGGGATGATAATGAAAATTGGGAAATTGCAGACGCATTGGAACAATTTTTAAGTATTGTAATTAATCCAGAAAAGTTGATTTCACTATATGATGGCAATGAGTAGATGGATTTGTTGATGTTTTAAGATTTCAGAGAGCGGGGAAGGGGTGAGGGAATGAGAAGAGAGGAGAGGGTAATTTTTCATGTACTTTGTAGTCGAACTGCTGATATTCTTATGGTTGACGACACAACGTTTAGATGAAGTAAAATCGGCAAAAGAACTTGCTGTCGCTGTATGCTCACAGACTATTGTGGAAGCTAGCTCGAAGGCAGAAGCATGTATGGAATTTGCACTTGCATGGGACATGCCCATTGTGCAATTCGGTGCGAGGAAGCGAAATTATCGCAGGTGAACGGCAGTCCTTTCTCACATTTTATTTTCCTTTGACGAGCGAAGTTGGATGCACACTGAAAATGCAAATTCGTATCGCTTCTGAAGTGTTTGAGATCGAAAACAAGATAGTTGACTGGCAGTTTTTATTGTTCCAATAGTCAAATAGACATGTTCAATCTGTGCGGTTGAATTTGGCGCACGAAATAGAAAGCTTCTCTTTTTGGTCCTTTCCACTGTAGATCGTAGTAGTGGAACGTTTCGGCTATATCGTTCACCACAAAACGGGATATGATTGTCTTGGCCGAAGAATTGATTTGATCTGAATTCAAGATTGACTGGAACATTAATTAAGTGGAGTCAGGTGAACCGGTGAGAGGCGTTTCGGGAAAGAATCCTTCGCTTATTCTCAGCGACCATTCGAGGAGAGAAATGATGTCTAGAGAACTTAGTTATCGCTGCTTCAAGATCAGAATATTAAGTCGTGTAGGTGGAATACCATGGAATCTCGAATAACTTCCTTCCTTTGCAGTAAATACTTTTCTTTGCTTTCTCAAAGTGTCGAAGATTATTGCAGTTGTATGATAGTTTGTTGTCCATTTTAGGAGGTACACGCGTTTCTTTGGTGATCGAGGAGATGCGGCGCCGGCTTTATGTGCATACGCTCTCTCAAAATACCAGCAGTGGGAGCGTAGCATCAACCAATGGCAGGACCCTGTTCTCAACCATCAGTATGTTCCTTCATGTTCCTAAACTTTTAGTGTTTGTCGCTTCCACAAAAATCTTTGCACCAATTTTAAAGTGTCTGTAAGGTTTCTTTAATATGCTCTTCAACGTTTTCACACCTAATTTTTAAACATTTTTCCATCCGTTTTTTCGTCGATTTGAAATAACCGTTGAGAAACTGAACTTTCCCATTGAGGTGCGCATAAAACAATGCGTTCCCTAGGGTATTTTATCAGAGCAGAATATCTCCACTTTGAAATGTCTGTTCTATAAGTATATTACTTCGAGCATTTCGATGTAATTTCCCTTAACTAAGTCATGTCGAGTCTACATTAACTTTATCTCAACATCGATTCCATTATAGAGGTAGTACAATCAAGAAAACTGCAAAAATAGAGCGTACGAGTGTTGTCGGTCTTTTGAGCAGTGATGATATCAAAGAGAAAGGCGAATCTTTATTCTCCTCTTCGAAGGGATTTCTCTTTGACGGATCGGATCATTTCCTACTATTTGCAACCAGTTGTTTTGCCTTCGCAATCCCGTTAGCTCAGCCGTAGCGCAAGTGCGGTGGACGTTGAGATTTTGAGAGTGGGAAGTCCGTAAGAAACTTTCAACGACACATCTCGGATTGTAATCCATATCACGAAAGTGTTTAAGGAACTTACCTGATTGGTACAAGTCAGCATTATTCAATGAACTCTACTTTATGACTGATGGTGGTTCCGTATGGTTCGAGTTCGAAGAGAATTGGACCTCCGAGGAAAAACATCTCTCGCCATATAGCATCGCCTTAATGAAAGAATTTGGGCGTTTCGGATATCTAGAATGTGAGTTGTCCACGCGTCTAACTTGGCAGCATCTTTTCCGGAGCACCAAAGGGCACTACTTCTTTGCTGATCACGCACTTATTGATGACGAGGAATAGTGAAAGCAGCGTGAATCTGAGCTAATCGCTTTGTTTTAATTGCTATGAGGCAATAACACTCTTGTTTAGGGAGGGGGAACAGTTGGCGATTTTTGAAATTTTGAGCTTTTGAAAATTATCCTCTTGAAAGAATTATTAATTTTTAAAGGTTCGTTCGGGTAATTATACAGGCAAATTATCGTCGAACCGTTGCTGAAACGGTTCAGATATTGTTTCATTGGTTGATTCGTCAGGTGAACGTTTATTTTTGCCGAAAAGTGATCCGATCGTTGAAGTAGTTGGTTACTTTATAGCATGGGAATACCGAATGGTGAACACATACGACGTACACTTTTATGCATCTTTCGCATTGGCACAACTCTGGCCGAATCTTGAGCATGTTCTTCAAGCGGAATTCAGTTCGTTTTATTTTGCCCATTTTCGTTCTCTATTGGGTTGATTTGCATTCGCACTCATTTTCGCACTTGTTGAGCTGGAGTGGAGCTGTGCAACATGCTTTTGGCCGCATTTTTGACGTGTTTCTCGAGGAGAAAACATTACTGGCCTCATGACGTATTGAGACGAACGGATTCTACTGATTGCTTTGTATTTACAATGCCTCAATTTTGCAGAACTGTTTTCACTTGAAGAAAGTTGTGATCGTCATCAGATCTATGGTTAAACGTTTTAGATTTTTAATGATTCATGATCGTGATTCAGTGTCCTTTTCTTCTTATCATATAAGGTTTTCTAGTGCTATGTGGTAGACATGATCGGTAAAGGCATGGAAACGATTTGTGTGTCAAGGGTAGATATTCCTGTGGATATCACTTTGCAGCTGACCAGGTAGAACATTTCGATGGCAAATCTGTCATTTATCACATGGAAGGGGATCGTGGACCGAAGAAGTCGCGAACTCGTGTACCGCACGATCTCGGCAATCCTGGTTAGTAGCACTGAATATTAAATGTGCGATTGGATATAGTGCCTTTTTTGAAGAAGAATCAGTTCTGTTAATAACTGTATGTTGGTTTCATGAAGGAGGTTATAGCACTTTGCATTTTAAAATTATACTTGAGGACCTTCATCCGAAGCAAGCATTCGAACCAAATGTTTTCCAGTCTTCTACTTTTTCAAAGATTGGGATCACCTTAAAGAATCGACTACATCCAAGGTTGATGAAGACTGAAAAAGTTTTGTAACGCCCGAAGTGTTTTTGCATCACTAATAAATAAGAGTTAACGGAATGATAAGATGTTGTTGAAAGGCGTAAATGTAGCTTCGCGATGTGTGCAACAGCTGCATTATGCCGATGCAATCTGTTTTATGAAAACGTTAGTGACGATCTGAAGTGATCATATTCAATCACTTGTTCATCATCGCCCCCACCGAATACCTATTAATTTTGGCCCATTTATTGATTGCTGTTCTTTTGAGCGATAAACCTTCAGTAAGATAGCCTAAAGCAGATGTGCAAGTGGACAGCAATCGAAAATGTAAATATGATTCATGCAGCAACAGAAAATCGGTTAGATCAGAACAAGAAATGAGATCAAAGAAGTTATGTGAGCAATAGAGCAGACGGAGCAGTTTTAATCGAGACCATATCATCACGAATTATGGATTGTTTGATTAATCGTTTCGGCATTGCACCGTTGTTTTGAGTGGAATATTGATTGCTTCAGTGTTATAGTGTTGATTCGTTTTGAGCTCAATTCTTTGAAACGTTTTGGCAATTCAACTGCGGATTCTTTTCATTTCTTATGAAAGATTCGCTTGCAGCTGATGATCCGTGGTTGCTGACGAACGCCTACATAATGCATGATACAGGCAAATGGAAAGATCTGAATTTGAAGTTTGTCCTTGTAAGCTTTCGCGACTACACATGTATAGTGGGCAAAGATCAGAGGTACGTCGATTCATGTGAGGTTGCTTGTGATAGAGTGTCACAACTGTCGCTTTTTTGTGCATCTTCATTTGAAAGACCGCACCGAAAAATTAACACAGTCTTGTTGAAGTGGGTGAGCTATGTCTTGAGAGTTGATCCACTACAACTGAAAGAAGCATTTCATCTCTCTTTGCTCATCTGTCACCTTCGCCGCTCTGTTGCTGTTTATCTTTTTCTCTCTTTGCAATTTATTAAAAACGGTCTGAAACATTCTTCATCACACCGTATTTAACGGCATTATTTCTATAGAGAAATTCTTCCTTTTGTGAACGATTCGCTGTTGATACATGTTGATGGCTGTCGAATTGTTATGCAACAACATCCAATTACTGTTGTTCGTTCATCGACGAATTGTGAGCTTGTGCGATCACTTAATTATGTTTATTGCAGACGGAAACATTCATTGCAAACGAATTGTGAAATTTTAACGCCTTGAACAGTACAATATTTAACTGATGTTGTAGCGTTGTTTAGGTTTCTAAATTTGGTATGGCCCGCGGTGAAGAATCTCGTAAACGAAGCTCTCAAAAGTTGGGATCAGGATGGAGACGGCATGATCGAGAATTTCGGTGCGGCCGATCAGACCTATGATGCGTGGAAGATGAATGGAGTCAGGTGAACGCTGTCCTACTTATGTAACAGTATAGCCTCTAATATACTTCCGTTGCAATTTCCATTGCTTCGCATTTCCCATGTGGCAAATACCTATTTTTTCGCTTATGGCAGTTGCACCGAGACGAATGCTCTCAGCAAGAGTTTGGTTGTTAATGACAGTTGAATTGTGTGGTGAGGGGTTTTTTACGATCGGTTTTTCGCTGCATTGGCTGCATAATAGCTTGCCTATCACGCTTTTTTTGTTGTTTATTCTTTTTTTTCATACCGAGGCGGGCAGAAAGGGTGAAACGGAGATTAGGAGAGGCAAAAGTCTTTTCTGTGGCTAATGGTTTATTTGAAATACAATCGTAATGAAACCATCGCTTTCGTTTTACCCTAGACACTTCCTCGCCAACGGTAGATTAAATCTGTTTTAGCGAATCAAAATCTAACGTTTACAGTAGAATGTTACGTGAGTATGGCTGATTTAATACACCTTCCTTATAATACGTATTTTCGGGAAGACTTTTATACGGATGTTTCGATGTGTTCAGCCATTTTAGTGTGGAGACGATAATAGCTGTGGAGATGCTTTGGCATAGAAGCGTTCTTGCTAATATGCTCCTCAGCAGAAGCGTACTCGCTGATCTAGCACGCTGGCATGTGTTTGCCCCGTAATGCATCCACATCACCTGACTATTGTTAATGTCCATAAATCCGTTTTTATTATTCCGTTATTGCAGAGAGATAAAATCAAATGTTGAGCTCCTATGAAAGTTCTCATTTTCTTATGAGCACCACAGAAATATTGATACAAAAATGGGTAAGTTGTTCAGGTCGTCAGATGACTTATGAAGACGGTATTAATCAGTCAATTTCGGGGAAACTTGCGGCAATCATGGATCACGAAGTAATATTTACTACCTTTAGTGCTTACTGCGGCTGTCTGTGGCTGGCAGCATTGCGAGCTGCGTTGGTGATGGCTTGCGATGTGGGTGACAATGCATGTGCTCATCGCTACGCCGAAACATTCTCTCGGGCTCGTGAGGCATACATAACGAAACTGTGGAACGGAGAGTACTACAATTTTGACGAACGTTCCTGCAGTAGGCATACAATAATGGCTGATCAGCTATGCGGCTATTGGTTTTTACAGTCTATATCACCTGAACTCGCCGATGAGGTTTTTCTTTTTTGTTATGCATTTGCTTTCTTTGTGCATTTAATTGCACCGACACCGGCAATCCACTTCAAAAATACCGATGTGGAGTCCGAAGAACATTTAAATGTTCGAACGAAAGTGCCTATTCCATAGAAATTCATGTAGGTTGCAGCTCACATCTCAAACTTTGATCTGCAAGTTGAAGAAATTGGTCATTATTCGGGATGTCCAAACAGCTTAGAAACCATTGTTTATATTTTATTATTAGGTGCATTGTGTAAAACTTCCCGATAAGCTTCATGTAGATATTCGTTTGTTTTTTGTAGTGCTTCTTTACATACTAGCAAAAATTTTTCAAGCTGCTTCCTGCTGCACATGTGAAGTCTGCTCTTAACATCATTTACAACTATAACGTGCTACGGTTCGCGGGTGGGCGTCTTGGTGCAGTGAATGGAATGCGCAAAGATGGCAGTGTTGACCGCCACTACCTCCAGGCCGATGAAATGTGGATTGGAGTCACTTATGCGCTTGCAGCCTTTCTAATCCAGCAGGTTGAGCTTTTATTGCACTGCCCGACTTGGATGCTTCACAACTATAGTTTTATGAGACGAAAGTATTGGTATAAGCAGAAATTCTTTTCTGAATGTTTTTATATTTTGTTCATTAACGAGCAAAATCTTGCTTGATTTCATCGACGTAAGCTTTCTTCTCGAATTCGGCTTTCGAAATTCTGAAGAATATATGAAACTGTTTTTGAGCAAGTAAAAATGTACCATTTATACTGACGAGAGACAGGGACCAAGCTTAGCCGTTCTTGGTGTGGATAAACTTGGTGCCGGTTGCGACCCGGGTTGTGTTTAGATCAGATCCCTCGACCTTCAAAAATGAAGGAAGATTGGAAGCTACTATCATCTGCTCCTCCTTCACTCTTATCACTTACTAACCCTTTAACATCCTGGAAATCCAAGTAGTGAATCGTCCGCCGTGAAATGTTGTGTCGTTACTGGTTGTGTTTTCACGACATCGTCTTGCAGGGTGCCGTGCAGCGCGGTTTCGATACTGCGTGGGGTTGTTATGATGGTTGTTTCAACCGCTTCGGTTTGCAGTATCAAACGCCAGAAGCACTTTACGAGCAGCGATTCTATAGAGCGATAGGCTACATGCGTCCACTAAGCATTTGGGCAATGCAGTGGGCGTTGATCCGTCACTGTGGTATATTCGGCCCTCATTCAGAAGATCTTAGCGGGATTCGAACCTCAACACCAACTAATTTTACGCCCGACATATATGAAGATGAAGATGAAGGTTATGAACATGGATCCGACATGAGCTCCGATCCGACATGAGCTCTACGTGTGCCCAGCTCCGTGAGTGTCCCCTCCTTCGAGCGCTAAGTTTTTACCCGTGGTAGGAAATGCTTGCTTATGGGATGGAGAAGGAAGGTAGTTTCCGGATTTGTGGATATTGTGCATCGAAAGTCATCTTTCCTCGAAAATTTTCTGACATTTGTTGGCTTCGGCCACAGATATTGTCATCAGTTTACGTGATAGTGCATTTCGTTGCTTTGGTAATTGAAAGTGGGCGATATGCGGTTGAAGCGCAGCTACTGCATACAACTGGCGGAGGGAAACTTGGGGAAGGTCTAGATTGTCTGAGGCGGAAGTGTAAATATTGCACTTATTTTTCTGCCAATAATAGTTAATTGCGTAATGAACTCACCAGTAGCATATTTTGCTACTCGGCTTATTTATTGAGAGAGCGTATTCGTGAAACTTGGCTCGGTTTACTACTTTCGATGTTGCGTTGCTGCAACTTGAGGTGCTATATATTCATCTAACACTTGTTATTCTCTATGCGAATGCATAAAGCGAATTGATTTGTTAGGTGATTTTTGTTTGTAGCGATGTGTCCGTTTCTTTCGATCGTCTTCATGAGCGAGTTCCTACTAACTACATTATTCTTTTTTCGAATATTTAATCCATCAGAAGGAGTCATTGAGAACGTCTTGTAGGTAATTCTTTCGATTCAATCGGACGATACCTTGTTTTGAGTTCGTTGTAACGCATAGGTCTCTTCACTCGCTTCTCTTGCATTTAGATCCGTTATTATCCAGGATGTTGATGTTAATCTTCAGCAATCGAATCATCTCATCGTATTGCATGGAAGAGTTGCAACAAATGCGCAATTTGAAATCAGTTAGTGCAACATGAATTTGAAATAATTTCTGAATATATTTGCGATCCTAGGTGACGCAGGAAGGGGTGCTGTATCACATTTTTAATGGTTACTGCAGTTGTGTGCTAAAGTAATGGATTGCATTTTGTTGCAACTTTAACTGCATTTACGCAAAAACGTTTGGATTTTTTTTATTATAAATTTGGTTTCTTTTAAGTTCCTTTTTCTTTGGAAATTCTCCTAAATTACAGCGAGCCCCTATCTCTTTCGGCGACTGCGGAAATGCAACACGATCGACAAAACAGCCACTGATGAGCTCAACGATGAGGCCAAATAAGTAACCACAGAGCCTTTTCATATAAACGAAGAGTAGTTTCCAGTGGGAGACGTGAAAGACACCGCTTGGTTTGGCATAAGGTTTCATTCCGGAGATGATTTTCGGTCTGGATGTTCGGGATATTTTGCTTTCTCCACTTCAACTAGATTTTCATCGAGAAAGAAGAAACTGAGCGGATTAACCAACTGACGATTCGGATATAATAGCTTCGACGCGTGTGACATCAGTGCCTGAAACACGTATAAGTGAAAGGTCGACAGAAAAAGTATGCTTCATTGTTGGCACTTGAATTTGAGAAACGAGCGCGGCAAAAGAGAAGAGGATTGGCGCTTCATCAAAACATATTCCGTATGCGGTGCCAGCTCGCATTTTCTCGTTTTTGACGTTTCCAATAGTGTGGAACTTTGCAAACAAACGGATTCCTTTTATTTGAGCTTAATATGAGTGTACTTATGAATCAATTTTTAGAAAATTACCCGTCTTGGGCAGGCTTCAAGCGTTCTTATTTTGTTTGTTTCGAGAACTCTGATACCTTCGACCATCTTGTTGATTTGATATCTTTCTTATTTCTTTTTCTGTTTATTCGAGTTGAAGGTGATCATACAGCGAGCCTGCTTGTTATTTCGTGCGCGTTTATCTGAGCTTAAATCTAAGCCGTAATTCTTGTAAAAAGTAGATTCGACTGAAGATTGGCTATCGAACGATCTTTCAAAGTGCTCTTTGGAGCGGAGCAATAAAAAGCCGGTTTGTTCTATGTATTCGTTTCCTTTCATCTCTCCAATTGTGCAGCTGCCCGACCTGAGTCGTAACAAAATCGGCCAAAATTAGTGAAACTGAACTCGCACTATAGCGTTTTGATGAGGATACTGGGCACGAGCAATGACATCTGTGCTGCGTTGTCTTTTTCGCTTGAATTCCCATCCTTTCTGCAGTCGTCATGCTGAAAGAATTGATTTCCGCCGTTTGAATTGCCACTTTCATGCTTTCTTTATTATTGTTTTTGCGACGTATTAGCAAGACCAGCTTATCATCGCCTACTTATTTTACTTGCTTTGTTAATTTTCTGCACCATATCTGCTGTCGTTCTTGAGCAGGTTTTGTTGTTTGCATTTGGAAATTTAATAGGAAATTGTAGGCAATTGATTGAGTTGCATACGTGTTTTTGCTACATCAGTGTTCATGTTCTTTTTTCGCCTTTGTTGCCATCGCTGTTCAAGTATGTTGTGTTGTTGGCATGGCCGGATGTGTCATGAAAATATACCTAACCGTAAAATAACGAATGTGTATGGGGATGAATGAATGTAAGATGGTGCTGTTTGATGGTGCTAAAGTCGGCCACCCAATTCTGAATTCAAACTTTTTCGGCATACTTACAACTCGCACTTAACGATAAGTGTTCGGAATGTGCAATATGTTAGTCTGATTTTTTATGCACTGATTTTTTTTATCGTATAGGGTGTGATGCTTTATTATTTCGTTTCTCGATATATTAGACGAGGTTCTTGCATCGTTGATGGGTAAATTGTCTTCAGAATACATTCCCGTCTGTCTCTTTTGCTCATTGCCCTTCAAACTCGGATTAATCGAGATTCTGTCAGGCGTTTCTTCTGCTTTGAGTAATAATACCACTTATTCGGAATGGCGATTTGAAAAAAGAAACTAAACAATCACGAAACAGGTTCATGGTTTGTTAGAAAATGCCAAAATGCAAGTGGCAACTGGTCATTTGCGCAAGAGATAATGGACGCTAAAGATGATTGTGCAATAAAAAAGGGCCGGTGTTGGGCATATATCCTGCGTGGATGTTTGCAGCCGAAACGGAGCTTCCTCGCAGTTTCGCAATCATCCATCATTGAAGTGACCGTTTGCACAAATGACCATTTATTTTTCACAATTACGGCGTGCAAATTATCATTTGCGTGCCGCCGTTTCAAACATCCAGATTTCTTTTGGGGCTACTGGGCAGTTGGAGACATGCAAAAGGGCATCCTGTAATATTCGGCCAGTTGGGCTATTCCATTTTTTTCCAGCTGGCTGATTCAACTGGTGCATATTGATGGAAGTTGGTCCGAGCTCCCGTCAGCAGATTAGTGTGGTGATCTAAGCTGCACCTGGAGGTCATGAATGAAGTAGTTGAAACGTCTGCATTTTACAGGACGCCTGCAATAATTTTGGGCATTTGTGAAGATTGCTGTTGTATCCATCGTCATTTACTCACAGATGTCTTTGTTAGCGACACACTTTGATTCGTTTTTTATCTGCATTCACGTGAACGTTCTTCCCTTAATAACGTATGTGTGGTCTTCCCCAATGTTTATTCATTTCACAGTTCGTCGCAGTGTACTTTATTTTTGGATGGATTCACTGTCTAGTTATGTTCTGTGCTTCATTGTTCTATATTACTGATTAACCGAACTGTAATAAAGCGATGAAGGAAAACGAACGTCGTTTTTGATGTTTGGAGGAAATGCGCATTTGCCTTCTCCCGAACTGCTGACGTAGTGCTTTTGAAGGTACAGATGTGATGCTATTTAGTGGATAATGCTTACTCCGTTTTGCTTGGCGACCTGACCTTGAGCTCTATTTTCAAACGTTACTGAGAAGACGCCGAATGCTTGATGTGGTCAGGTTGCGAGCATTTGACGCGGTTGTGAGTGCGAGCATCAGGTTTTGGGGGTAAGCCCTTGTGGAAGAAAGGATTTTTTCGTGGCACGCACACAGCGCTGGTTTCCCTAGGTTTTTTTGAGTGTAGAGGCGGAAGGCCGGCGGGATGGCACGGAACAGAATTTCAGCAACGCTTGAGTGGTGTGGAAGACTAACTGCTGCGCCGAAAACTGCATTAGAAGTTGTTGCAGTGAATGGACAGCGTTCTGCATTGTCTTTTAAGGTTCGAGCAATTCTGCTGATACGCAGCTCGGAATCTTTTTGTTCTTCCACATTATTTCCTTGCTCGTTTGACTTATTACCCTATAATATGATTATGAACGGATAATTGCTAGATAAGAATTCAGTCATTAAGCGACCTCACTACACGAATCTAACAAATCTAACAAGTGTTGGCGTTTTTTTTATTGGGGACATAATACGAAGAACAGAAATTGTTGGCAAATTTTAGTGACAAGGGGCCAGAAAGTGTTTAGAATTTTCCGTGGATGTCAGAAGCGCTCAATTATGAAACTGTTTGGGATGACGGAAACATCAGACGAGAATATCAAAGTGTCTGTTAGCAAAGCAATTTGACGCTTAGCTCTATGCAGCTTGTCCATTCAAACTCAGAATACCAGCATAAGGATCGTGAACCTAACTCGCGAAAGTGGATATTTTTGCAGACACTTCGACATCGTGCAGTTCTTCTAGTAATGACAGTTTAGCAAACGCAAGCATGTCTTCGGCATTCTTGCTTCAAACGTTTCGTGGGGAGATATTCCCTCTCCCTCCACGTACTCACGTCGTGCACAGCTGACTACAAAACTTGGGCTGAGTTTATTGCCTACGAATGGCAAATATACGCAACAAAACTCCCTCAACATAAATATACAGTGGAATAACTCAATAACGAAGTGAACAGACGGGGACTATTGGGTGGATGGGTATTTGTGCCACATCACGCTGCCTCCTCCTCAGAAGATGACGCGAAGAGATCCTCTGCTCCGAGCGTCTTTATCATTTCGATCATCGCGTCGGCAGCCAAATTTTGACGATCTGCCCCGAACGACATCTTTGACAATGCTGTACGCACCTGAAATGACCACTTAGGATTATGGAGCGCCGTGAAGCAAACACGAATGGATGTTCATCAAAGTCAGGAGATAGCGTATATTACAGCATCAACAATATCTGATGTCGCTGGGTTTTTAATCGTTCAGCATTTGGCTGATGCGAAAAAATCGTACTTCTCGTTCTCCTCAAAATTACTAATCAGAACGGCGCCCGCTGTTGCATGGTGCACATCCATCACCAGCATCATGATTTGCCCGTCGCTTTATCCTAAGTATTTGCACTGCCAATCGGCAGAAACCTGCACTAACAATTATTCATCCATCGGGTAATTGGCATCGAAAACAAAGATGTTTTTGTTGTAATTATGTGCTACATCTCAGATTATAAATCTGTTCCAAAGTGCCGAACGACTGTCAATAAACGACTATCATTTACGGCGCGAAAGGCCATGTAGTGGAAGTGTCTTACAATGCAGAACACAATGTCTGCAGTTTGCACGACGAGATTGATGTCCACAAAGCTGGTTTTTAAAATGATGCGCGAAAGGTGATGTGACTTGATGCAACATTAATGTTCCACACATTCGTCGCTGATCGAAACCGATTTAACAAATTGCAGTTAAGAATGGAGCTTCGATGGATCAAATTCTGCAAACCTGCTCAGAAGAGACCTTGCTACCACTAAAGTTTATTCGACGACATGCCCTTTGTCATGTTTTTCTGCAAAAGCGAAAGAGGAAACTGAAATGTCAAAAAAGAACCACAATTATCACATTAACTGCCCAAAATGGAGAACAAACAAAGAAGAAAACCTGGTCGAATTTGGTGGCGATATCGCTTATTTCCATATTCTTAGCTGTGTTAGCATCCTTGCCGAACATCCCATCGATCATCGACTTAGCTAGTTCGCTGAGCTCGTGATTCACCACTTCACCATCGTTGTTTAGCGCGTTTGATGACTGCGCATCCGTTAGATGACTGCAGCGCCGCTTTTGCTGAATTTCGTTACATTCTGCAGTGTAAGTTTCTGAGGTCGCCACTGGTGCATTTCCACTTAATTCCCTTTTCATCGTGCTACTCTCTGCACATACGAATTCGCCATACTCATCCTCACACTTCGTTGCTTTTGTCTTCTTCTTTTTCTTCTGCAAATAGCAACAATTACTTTTTTAGTGTTGAAGCAAACTTTTCGACAAACCACGAAAATGGACTGAACGCAAGAGTTTACTTTATCGAATTATTTAGTGGGCACTCCTTCAAAATTGTTTTGTTGACGCTTGTGCGGTAATATGTGTATCCAGCAAAACAGTCAACGAAGAGCTATTTCAGTGACAATGGCAATTGCATCCCATCCAACGAAGCCTATCAGCTCTCTTGGATGTCTTCTGATGAAACACATCGAATGAGGTGGCAATATACGCATTCTGTAAATTTCTTTCACATTACCGAAGCAATCAGATGCATAGATGCGGTAAACATTGCGCGTAATATTGACCAATTGACTGTTAAATAAAGACATCCTTCCCATGCTATTCGTTCGGAATTGGTTAAACAGTAAACTTGAAGATGCTAATTCAGCGAACTCCATATATTCAATAAACCTTTTTTCGAGAAATTCCCGGTCACCTCCTCTCAAACTGGTCTCGTCTCCCCCTAAAAGTTAACCGCCTTATGTCTGACTGTATAGCCTTTCATTACTGTGCTTATTTAAAATCAAAGCTAATACTGTATTTACGCCACGTGTGCTTCACATCTTTTCACCAGCATTTATAACAGAGGAATCGTTGAAAGCAAATACTCCACCTGGAATCTTGCCAATTTCCGCTTCCATATGTTACGCGTTACGGAAAGTTTTTGAATGGCCCCAATTACTCAATATTTTTAAGCCCGAGGGTTAGGCACCTGGTTTCCTTCCAATATACTAGGTCTGGATCGTTAGCATCCTGGGCCTTAGAGCAAAAGGATCGCACATGAAGACAAGTATAGCCATTTGACAGGTCGACCATCGACATAATGCACCGTAGAAAAATCAGTAAAAGAAAAAACAAACCTACATGTGACATTTAATAACTGTGCACTGAACATTGCACAAATGCAGAATGAAGTACATTCGACAGGGAAAGAAATTCCGACCGGGAAGCAAACCTTAGATGAGGCGGAGGTATTGTTGGCGGTTGTTGCCGCATTGTCAATCTCCTGCTTAAGGTACGCCAACACATCTTCACCAACATCGGGAACGTCTGCATATACATCGCTGAGCGACTGTCGAGGTCCTCCGAACATCTCTTCGATTAACCCTAAGAAGCAGTGCTTTCTTTAAGTTCTGTTAGAAACATCACGGATTCGGCCCTCGAGCGTGTGCCACTGCTCAACACAGGAAATGAACACAGTTTTCTCGAGCAGCTGTTTCAAGACTAATGCGGAATATTGTTGTCGTTCCACCCGCTGGCCTTTACAGCATTTTCATTAATCCTTCACAGCATTCACCGACTCTAATATGGGGAAATCCATATTTTTTAGCAATTTTTTCTCCCATTTCCCTTAAAACCTTCCTTACAGTCACTGTTGATTTCCTCTCAAAATTCCAGTTCATTCACTGTTTCCGAGTCATTAAGGACAACCACATCATTTTTGTTCATGATTCATCGACGAGCAAGTGCTTGTTTGCATCGTGTCGCCAGCAATACTAAAAAGTGCTTGCAAGGGCATTAAAACAATTCGCTAATACTGCTGCTTATCTTAGATAATATGCAGGTTACAAGTTGGGTATTTGTTGCACGGAAAAACTTCTAGCAAAAACAGTGAGCACAGCAAGAAACCAACTGCAATCTTCTTCGCTTATAGCTTCCTCATCGACGCTCTTCGTCGTCATTCGGCATGTTAGATCGACCAAGTTGTAGGGATTTTCTTTCAAAACCTTGCCTGCCCATTTAGCCGATTCAAGCACCTAAACATCGCATAGCTAATCAATGCAATTTCTGCTCTTACAAAATCACTTTTGAACAATCGCAACTTCAGACGGCACAGCAAGCGGGGGTTTCTGAAGCAAAAAACTTTACAGATCAAGGTTCACAACATTATCACAATCAATGACATAATCACCTTTGCTTATCATCAGTTAGCACAAATTCTATTGTCATAATAGACGCAAATGCATTACCGCTAAGCAGTGATCAGTATTGCTGCCATCATATAATAATATATTCAGGCAAAAAGTTCACCTGTCGAATACGCGCTATTCCATGAAGTTCTGCATACTCATGCAACTGCAGCAGTGTCTTCTAAAAAACGTCAACATTTTATGACTTAAGAAAAAACATCAGTTGAAAATCTTAGCTAAGTTCAATTTTTGGCTAACCAAACGGTGAGAACAATATTCTCCCAAACAGATGCTAAATATATTTTCATCTAAATATCATCGCATCATATTCAACAAACAACGAAAATCAATGCACACAACTTCGAAAGGTCGAGTATTTTACGAATTTCTTCACGACGACTTTACTATCGAAAATCCCCCAATTTCCATACCTTTTAATCAACAACACTCCATGCATTTATCACTTGGTTATTTTTACGCTGCTTTTTTTTCAGCAGAGGTGAGGTTTACAACACAGCCAACTTCAGTCTGCTTCAAATTATCAATGACAATTATGCGTAAGGCCGAGAATGAAAAGATTTAAGCGGGCGGAATTGAACCCGACCATTCTCGCCTAACGACAGAGAGATGAATTATTGCTTACCGGTCAAAATGAATGAGGTATTTGCTCAACGAATTACTCTGCTGAAATCGGAAAAGATTCAGTATAAATGATTCTGACGAGCTCAATAAAGCAAATGAACTTAATTGCTAGTTTGCAGAAAAAACTACGCTTCTATCAACCCGCACACACTGCTTGCATCAAAATCATGATAGGAACTTCATTCTAAACATGAAATTGGAGAATGATCGCAACTCCACAGGAGGATGAGAGGAAGGCGCTGCTTGAAAACATTTTTTAAAAACCCCCCTTCTATCTCAGCCGCTATCCACCGCTTGGGGAAAAGGGAAGGGGAGGAAGCTCGAGGGGAAGCACATGGGGAGGAAAGGAAGCATTCCTCTCTCTCTCTAGCTACGGACCTCATCTGTAGATCGATACCTCATCCGGGTTGAGTTCGATCAGCTCGAACTCTTCCATTACGCAGAAGTTCAGCAGCACATCCGACCATCCGGAAGTTCGGTCCAGTCGGTCGCAGACCATTACCTAAAACCAGTGAGGTTGTTTTTCCACTTCGAAACAATTTCCTCCCTCTTCTCATTTCCTTTCCAACAACCTATTGTTTAAAGAGGCACTGAGCTGAAATCTCGATTACAGCGATGTACACAAATAAAAGCCACTTAAAGGATCGGCTAAATAAACTCAGATATCAAGCACGACTTCAAACCAAGAGTAAGAGTAACAGGCATCAAGCAATCGGTCAGCTGCAGCGACTATTTCTGCTGTGATAAAACTATAGATCGCTGCGATATAACACTCGAGTTTAACGCTTAAAACTTTATTGCAAAAAAGATCACACGATTTGCAGCCGACTGTTCATGGCCTCCGAATTGCGGATGCATCTACCCACTAATGTTACATATGAAAATTGTTGTTGTGGATTCTGATGTCAATATGCACGATGAATTGTTTTCTTGACGATCCACACAATTGTATATAAAGTACCGTGCAGTGAACAAACATTTTCGCATCCATAGAATGGTGCTCGTTCGCATTGTAAGTGCCAATTGATGGCACACATACCTTAAGCGTCAACCAAATATAATGCGACCCGTTGAATGATTCGGCACACCAAAAACACCCTACTTGAATGGATAAAAATCGCAGCGGCTATGAGATGCAAGGTAAAGACGTAACAACCTGCACATCGGCTTGCCATAGATCGATTCCCCTCTTCAGCTCATCCAGCGCTTCGATGTCACCTCCGAATTTGAAGACAACAGCACCAATTTCGGTGTTAATATTTTCGGCATCCCAAACGGACGCACTTTTCACATCCTCAAAACTGTGCAGTTGCACCGTTGCCGTATAGTACTTATTATCGAGTAGCATCTCCCTTGTCGTGCCATCTCTTGAGTCCACCTTCTCTCCTGAATAACAATCATACATTTCACAGGAAGTACAAATGAAACGCTTAACTGCTCATTGTAATAGCACTCAACTATGGCTTTAATAAGCTAAACAACCTTATTAGCTCTCATAGTAATCGAACTGGCCACATTAAGCTTCTGCATGTGTGTAACTGCAAATATGCTATTTTCGGGAAAACGAAAGTTTTGATTCTGACATCCAACGCTGAATGAATTGATGCTAAAGAAATTATAAAACTTCGCAGCTGAGCTCAGTAGAGTGAGGAGAATCCGTCTTGACGACGTACACCTCGAACTCTCAACAACTCCTCCAACATCTACAGAAAGTCATTGTTGCAAAAACTTCTGATTTCTTAAGAATGAGACGACACCTCTGCGCCAATATCTCACAAGCTTTGACCTTACAAGACCAAGTTTGCTTGAGCATTTATTTTGACCAATACGATTCCGTCTTCGATCGTGACCAGGGAAGAGACCGAATTTGATCTATCACTGCAAGAGATGGATGAAACTGCACCGAGAATGGTTTAGAGGCAGGAGCCCGAGCACAGGTGGGGTCTCATTTAAGTCCAAATCTTCAAATTTGCGCACAGAAGTCCCCAAATGAAAACAAATAACCTTACACCGTTATGCAAGAATATGCATGCAAATCCGAAGCCCAGGCTTTTATAGAAACAATATCTAAAGTGCTGCTACAGTATGGCTACTTTGAACCATATCATCAATCAGCTACCTTAAACGTATCCTTAAACCCTCTGAAGCTATAAAATACCGTTTTTGGAGTTATGCAGTACTAGAATACATACTAAAACACACTCTCACGAGACCCGACAACGATCTCATAACTATGGGCATGTCACACCACCAGTGAGCCAACCCACTTGGCCCGGCCAGCACAAAAAGGAACAACCACAAAAGAGCAGAAAATTTTGAGTTCCCGGAAGCAGTATTTCTGGAGTCAGCAACTTGCAGAATGGGCACTTACGAAATTTGGAGACAGCCCAAAATATATGGACCACGCTCAAATACGCATATGACTCTGTCCAACCCTCCATCCTCCCTCCCGCTTTCTGACTGAAATATATTTGCACAATGATGAATTTCGCTATTTCCACTCTAAAAACCTACCTCTATATCATAATTAATATGAAGTTGATTATAAAATAGTATATATGCATAATTCGAAGACAGTACATTATTTTTCCCCATTAACCATACATTCAATTACTACCAATGCTATTTCCGCAATACTAGTGGAGTTTTTTAGGATGGACAAAAATAACTCTTCATTTTTCAAACGATTTATTGACAATCCCAATGTTATCGACGGCTGAATTTTGGAAGGCGGAATGACACGAAAAAGCACAGTCGTTTTCAGTATCATAAAAAAGCAGATGCACGAGTGATGAAGAATGACATATGACTGAGGCTTTCAACTATAAGTTATTCCCTCTACCGTGAATAGAAACCAAACGTTCGCCTCAAAAAGAATTTTGCCTGAAAACGAACGAAACAACAACAGAAACAAACATCGAGGTAAACTACCGACAAGTGCATCGAGTATAGTGTGGTCACGATCGCCAATCAGTAACGCAACTGCTGGTCCACTCTCTGCCTCACCGTTGTTCTCCATTACTGTACGGCCACGAACTAAAGCTTTCTGACTGCTCGAGGAGATGTGCCATCAAATTTACCATCGCACATTGTCGAACAACATACAAAATATAATTCTTCAGCAATCTACGATGAAGAAAGGAATCGAACGAAAACACCGTCGCAAAAGAGTAGCACGTTGTAGGCAAGGCAAACTTTGGGTTCAACACCTTTCATACAAATCTCTAAGGGTCATAAAATAATGTCACATTGATCTAAAAGGTTTCGCAGGAATGCCTATGACAATAAACTGATCGGAGCCTCTATACTAGTTTTTCCAATAAAATGCTACAAGACCGACAGTGTGCTCAACAAAGTGTTATCTCATAGGTTGCCGTGAAGAGGAGGAAGGCATAACCAGGTCAGGCGTAGAGTCACTTCGACTCAATCAAATGAAATGAACTGTATTCTTTCTTTACCTTAGCACAGTGGTCATGAATCACCTTCAACAACCACATGGTTGCCGTCTAAGAATAAAAAAAAAACTCGGCAGTGAACCGCATCACTCCTCCCTTATCACCTACACTATTTGCAAGACGTATCGCAAATCACCTCTATCGAATGCATAATGTCGATCAATCAGGTCACTTCCACGGGATCCACCAACCACTTCCACCACTATGTAAATGTCCATCATTCACCTATACCAACTGTGGAAAGTCTACCTGGCTGTAAAATGTTGACCATTTTTGTGCAATACTAATAAAACACTCATCGCTCAGCCGCTAAAACAACTCAATTTTCATCAACGATTTGCATCACACATTGTTCGTCGTGCAGCCAAACGAAGACATCAGATTTGCGATGCAAGTGGATGTGTAAGAATTTCGCTAAAGAGGATGGTGAGCAATGCGCAACTGATACAGGTGTCCAGTCGCACAGGTGGTATACCGTACTAGTTGCACAGGTGATTGGCAAGTATTGCACATTTAGCATGGGTCAGTTGTCGACGTTTCACCTGAACAACGTCGTGTTTATTAGCCACTACCTTGGGTGAAGATAGGATCGGGTGCTTGCGCAAGCTCAGCTGTACCATCGAATGTTGCTCCGCCAAAACTCACTTCAAGCTTGGTTATGACAATGCCTCTATCCTCAGCCACGTCATCCCAATTTCCTTACAGTCACCTGCATGAAATCAGTGCTTGTTGGACAGTGTAACCCACAAAGAGCACTGAATCGAGCCTCAAAATGGCTATTACAATAGTTGACGAATATAGATATGAGCTATTGAAGAGACGCTAGAGAATGCAACAAACGAAAAAACATCATGCAATAGGTTACCAATTATGGAGGAATCTAGTTATGTACAGAGACAACAGTATTTCGATGCTCTCAGGTGTTCGTTTTGAGACTCAAATTCGATTTTGCAGCTAAAAACACATCGAGTTTTGCTCTTCTTATAGCGATCAAAGTTTGCTTTTCCTCAATGATATTGAGAAATCGTCAGGTGTAATTCGTTGGTTCAGCATCAAAAAGAGGAAAGTCTGCTGAACTGAAAGGAATGAAGAGAACTGCACAGCGTGTACTGAAATATTTATATATATTTGAAGAAGGAGAAAAAAAAACATTTCTTATATAAAATTATTTTCTTCCAATGACATCATCTATGAACTATTATTCAGAAAGCAAAGAAAATTCTAAGAATTTTCGCGTATAATGAGACTTCACAAGAATTGAGTTCAGAGAAAAAAAAACAACACAATTGTATCGACATAAAGAAACAAAAGATATGAGGAAAAGATGTAGAGCAATGTGTTATCGATAATGCAAGATACACAGTAGAAATGGCAACGTGGGTATACGAGATTCGGAAAGATATAAAAGTCGATTTGATCTGGAGGATTTGTAAAAAGGCGAACATTTCTTACAGGCGCAACTTTGGGAAAAATTTTTTCCAAAGCACTCTGATGTGACAGCAATTCAAAACAATCTTCGAGATGTAGATTTTCTTTTCGAGTTGATCCATGTCATTCCTTTGGTGCAGCAATCCAAAACATCTTCGGAAAAGATATCAGAAGAATGTGGAACAGTTCTGAAGCGGTATCGTAAATTTAAATTACACGACAATGTTTCAGTGATTCAGAAGCATAAAATCGCAATCAACGAATATAGAGCTTAACTGGCATTGGCTCAGAAATAGTTTGCGAAATATCGGATAAGTATAACGTTTTCTTTGTAATTATTATCACTGATGGTATAAGACGACTATATTTGTGAAGAATATTCGAAAATGAAATGCTAGACACATTTGAGTTGTTCAGCTCTTAATATATCCTGGCTGTTTCCGCAGTGATTTGCGTGTAATAATGATCTTATCATAAATTGAGGCAAATTTTGATCCCTAAATCAGAAATTACATCAGTCGCTGTGCAGCAAAACGCCATCGATTTTCAGCCAATCCAGAAGTTTGCTTGGAAAATGTGCCACTTACCTTAAGAAGTTTCCAACTGCCAGCTTTTTGAATATTCGTTGAAAATACCCAAATCACAATGCAACTCATGAAAACCTGCCTTAGGGTCTTGCATGTGGCAACAAATTTCTCGACCATCAACGAGCAGTCGGTGTAATTTTGAAATGCATTTCAGGAATATGGTTCATGTGAACCTAGAAATAAGTTGAAACTCTTTTACGTGATAAGATAACAATAGCTATAGGCATAACGACTTGGCGATGGAATATGGGAACCAACTGCGTCTCGCAGAACGTGATACGAACAAGTAAATAGCATTTCCACAGACAGACATTACTTTTCGTGATCTATGAACATCTACAAATAGCTTCCGTCTAATCGAAGCTGTTTTTCACGCTAGATTTGTAGCTGCCGGCTAGCAAACATCGCGACCACTTTTATTCTATGCAAATTTTCTTTCTACCCCCATTTTGCAATATTCACTCTAATAATCGAGCATGAGAATGGGACTATTAAAAGAAACTCATTTGAGAAGTTGGAGTTATTAAATATCTTCCAATAGACTGCAACAAAACATGAACTGAAAGATTTCGTTGATGCCTTCACAATTAATCAGTGTCAGCGTATAATTTTTGCACCCAAAAATCATCATCGGCTTCAGAATCTTACAAGCTATCGTTTTCATCGCTACATAGACGTCACTGAATGTTGCTTCAAGTAAACAAACACGTAGAAATGCTGAGAAGTGTAGACGGTAAAGTTTTTCTATATGCTCAACAATTAAATACACGCGATGGCGGAAGTTCATTTTGCAGTTGAAGAGATGAGACGATGGAACAGCTCGAATAGATGAGGGGACAGACAAGCTCAAAAGGCAACATAAACGCTGTCGTGGGAATTAAATGACTCCAACATTTAGAGGAAATCTTTAAAAACGTCAACAATGGTTGTCATGCTTGCCGTCAACTAAATATCTAAGTTTTAGGCTACTGTTCGAGTTCAGCACCGCAACGGAAAAGCCATTTTCAGGGAGAGAGAGAGAAAGAGAGAGAGAGAGAGAGAGAGAGAAAGGACATCCACCCTTGCAGAAAAAGCCTTGCATCGACAAGTTTTAGCATTTGTAGTAGACGATTTCTTTGTTTCGTCACTTCAGCAGTTACCGGAACTGTCTCCCTCATCCACGCGTTCAAACAGGCTACACTCGGAATGAAACGATCATTGTTGTCCTGTTTTCCTTCGCAGTTAGTCCCGAAGTGGTCCATGCGGATGTTCGCCATGAAGCGAAAATTGAATGTGGCCTCAATTCTTTACTTCACTTGACTGTGTATGAACGATCCTCTAATGGCCCAGTAAAATGACCACCCCTGCATAGCTACGTGGTCAGTGTTGCCACTTTGTCCGCTATACTACAAAGATTAAAGAACAAAATGGGCGTGGTTTCGCCGGTGTTATTGTCGCGCATTCAGTGAGTTGGTGGAGGAACGTAGTTTTATGCGGTGTTTGTTGCGATGGCAGACCTTGTCGGACTTATCTATGCAGGTGTAATTGTGACAGGAGGTGTGATTGGCTACGTTAAAGCAGGTAACAGTTGCATAAGTGCTTTATCCTCATTTTCAGTGGCTCTTGAGTCGGTAGATGAATCTAAAACATAGAAAACTGTCCCTTGGAGGAATCCGATTCGCTGATGCGACATATGAGTCCAATGCCGGAAACAACCAAGCTATTGCGCCATTTCTTTTTATTGCATAGCGTCCTTTCATCTCTTTCTAAACTGATTTTTATATTTGTTGAATCCTTTTTCATCCAACTATTTTCCTCGCAGATAGCATGACGTCATGCATCAGTTCGTCGAGATAGGTTACGATTTCCGTAACACCAAGAATAATTCATTTTCTTGAAATAATGTTCGGAAATGACTTTGCATATTTGAGGAAGTAGTGCCTCACTTGCCTCTGGATTGGCTTTCGGTGCAGTGCTTGGTTATGGAGCGCACACAAACAACAATGCCCTCCTTCTTTGTATGTTTTTTGCATTCATTAATTGGCCTGCCACTGTCGTCCTCTTTTGTGTGTCCTTTCTTTCTCAGTGTGGAGACGTTATCATCTAGGAATGGCAAGCAACACAATGTCTATGAATAGGACCCGCAAAAATGATAGCAGGCGCAGCAACTATGCGTTGCTGATAACTTTAAGCATCGTTGAACACCGCGAAGTGACCAACTAGGAGGATATACAGGTGGACATAGGTTCAGGTAAGTTAGTGACATACAAATCATTACAAGTGCAAAAAAAAAGTAAAGCTTGATGGTGTGCACACTAGGAACAACAGCTGCACAGTCGCTGGTAGCGTTGATGGCGACTGCAGTTTCTAAAGCAGCTGATAGGACGGACCTCTCTTCTCGTAGATTTGGGAGAATTAACTCCTCCGGAACCTTCGGTAGCTTCCGTAAAAGTTTTCCATTGGAGTTTCGTCGAGTGAAGCTAGTCGCCGCGTAGTCATGTCCACCAGATTCCTGATTCGCTTTGTGTACAAGTTAACTGTGGATGTACTGCGGAATGCACTGCCGATGACGGAAACGAAAACCGACACCCGATTGCCCTCTTTTGGTAGTTGATGCAGAACTTGAACCTTCAGTTTAACTGATATCATGAATAAAAGCAAAGGTGAAGTTTGCACAAGCATCGAGTTCTTGGAGCTCATGGAAGTGACTAGTTATGCTCTCATAGAGCGTCACGGGTTGCGAGGATTGCTTCGAACGTTCAAAAGATAAGGGGACGAACTCTACGAAGCACTAGCCTTCATCATCCCCAGTGCATTTTGCTATGAATCATTACTTCAAGTCGTGAACAAATCAGAATAGGACGGTGGCCGGTCTACACTTGTGGGCATGTTTTTTGTCAACAAACTTCGCGAAAATAGTTGAAGTAGACAAAATTATCTGCTTGTTCTAATATTCTTCTGAAGAACCAGATTATTTCTGCAACTAATGAGGAGAACGGTGGTTTGTAAAGCTGTTGCGGAAAGTGAACGTGGTTCGAAAAAGCATAGGAAATAGCATAAGGGAAGGGTTTAGGTTGATTAAGCTGAAATGCGTGCGAACAAGAGAACTGCAGTGATGTACATCAGATAGAAAGTCAGACGAATTAGAAATAACTGAGAGAATATTCTCAAATCTAACAAATTTTCATCCGACTTCAAAAACAAATCTACACGGAAGTGCACCCGAATATCTGATCACGAAATGAGCATCTCATGGTACGTCAGAAAATGGCTTGGAGCATTTGATGCTTAGGTGGTCATTATTGCAATTAATGAAAAAAACGAATTAAAACATCGTAACGGATGATGAAAACAGAGCAATTATGATCATAGAGTGATATCGCTAACAAACAAGGATTTGAGTAATGAAATATTTTCTTATTTATCAATTCATTCGAGTACGCCTAATTATTTTCTTTATTCTTTCAGTAAGCAGTGCAGCACTTGCTGTGCTAATGGGCATGCGATTCTACAACAGTGGGAAGATAGTACCAGCTGGATTGGTCACTGCACTCAGGTGACCATTTCATAAGCTATAATTGAACACTTGCTGACATACCTGCTTGTTTTCATTCAACTTCACAACCTAGCATGCTTATCTAACGGATTCCTCCACAATGTGATTTAATTTAACAACCTAAAATGAGCCAATTGCTAATCTTAGGAATTTAAAATAGGTGTTAATAGTGATAATGATACTAACGGTGTATAATCTAGCAGTTGGCAAGATATGCGTTTNNNGACATAAGATTCCAGTTTCCTTCTTTAAATATAAAGCGATTCTTATGATAACAGCTTCTCACTATGCTAGTTACGCATCTTTCGATGAAACTAACTTCCATTCAGCGTCGAATTTGACTTGTCTTGTCAACTCTATATTTTGCGCATTAAGTTCGCACCAGTCGAGAAATTTCAACCGCAGCTCCACCACATTCGATGAATTCCGGTACAACGTTGGTGCACATCCTTGAATAAAACAACGTCGACGCTTTATCACATGGGAGAAGAAAGTTCACTTTATTAGCGTTGCAATTCATCGTTCTACTTCATGTCATTTGTGCAGTCTTCAAGCATTTCAGTGTGGCGATGACGATCCGTTGTGTCGTACGCATTTTGAATTGAATGAATCGACGAGCAAATTGGTGAGAGAGTTGGTTTCGTTGTTGAGTGAAAATGTCATTCTTCACGCCATCGTAATATTTCCTCGATGTTTCTGCTTGATTTCTATTGTTTTTTTTTTAATGTGACCTCGCAGTAATTAAATGCCTCAAAAGTTGTTTTGATTCCTTTCTGTTTCGTTCTTCAGATGTTAAAGAAACTTCAACTTATTGTGGCGTTTACGATGGTTCGAACCTCTTAGATTTGTTTACGAAAGCAATTGTTTGAAATTAGCAAAGAATGTGTTTAATAGATTCAGAAAAAAAAAAATTACATCAAATGAAACGATATTGACGGAATTTATGGCTCAATCTTTTGAGGATCACTCTGGAAAATTTGATATGTGATGCGCATAATTAGGTGTCTCACTGTGGCACGCATTTCGTTGTCAAATTTTTTTGCTTCCTTAAACATCGGTGAAATTACTTATGGCTATCATCTGTTTGTGAGTTTATAAAAGCAAATTTGGTCTTCATTTCGTTTATCTCAGAGATGAAACGCAAAAAAAAGCTTATCAGTAACCTTCATTTCTGAAGTTAAAAAGTAGCACCTTTATGAATTTTTATTGTTAGGTTGGTGAAGTCATACTGTTGACGACTTGTGTGTTGCTTTTTGTTACTAGTATTGCCATTATATTTGTAGTATTCTTGCGAGAAGCATTTTCTACGTTCTTAGAAGTACTTATGGGCATTTATGGTGCCCTTTTTCGATCAAAAAATGTTTATATGTTTTTTTGTGGTCATCGTTTNTGTTTTTTTGCGATCATCGTTTCATGAAACACGATTTCACTGCAATGCGGATGATTTCCGCAATCTTCCACATGTTTAGAAAACGCTTGAAATGAGGATTCGTGATGTTAGATTTGACATACTCCATTTCAAAAGATGAAATACGATGATTCATCTCTAAATTTTGAGATTTTTTTTTCTGTGAAATTTTCTCAAAAATTTTTTTCTACGCTTCGTGACCAAAACAAAAACCCCCATTGATATATTCGAATGGCCTCTATATGACGGTAGATGTAGTTGATTATTCTCTTCCGATATTTAGGTAAAATATTAAGAAAGGTATAGTGGTGATGTTCCTTTTATGAGTTTATATGAAATTATGTTTATTTTAGCGCATCAATTCGGATATTTGCATTCTTCTTATATTCAGCAGTGGATCTTCTCGTCGTTAAGCGTTATCTCTCTCAAACGCATATGTATACGGCATTTGCCTTATACTTATGCCACAATGCATATGAATTTTTAAGTAATAAACTTTCTTTATATTTTATTGATTTGATTTTCGATGAGTGTTGCATTATTGTAAAATAATACAGTGTGCACATTTATGCTACTCTTTTAAATCACTTCTTAAGTATCTGTCATATTGTTTGCAAATGTATATAAAGGCATATTGTGCATATGACGTTAGAATTATTGTCAATTGGTTGACAATATAATGCAGATCATATTGCAGTCAAAAGTACAACTGATAGATCAGAAATGATTTTCATCAAAGATATAAATTGGGCTTGTTTGAATAAATTTGAATGTTTCTTTCATCGCTGAATGATTTGAAAGGAAGTAACATCGCAATGTAGCATTGCCAAAGGGGAGAGTAAATAGATGCATCGCGAACGAAGTTTATTTATTATCAAAAATTTAATTCAAACTTTATTTAAAATTTCGATGCATTTCCAGCCATATGTTTGCTATTCGAGCATTCTTGCTAAATTGAGCTCGCTGTACTGTGATAAGCCAAAAATGGAAATTTTGGTCGAGAAGCTTCATATCGCTTTCAACGATGTTGATAGAGAACACCGCATTGTGGAAGACATATAACGTAAGATGAGATATTGATTTTTTATGAGTCAGGTAACACAAAGAAATTAATCTGCCAGGTAATTTCAATTCGAGAGGAATCTTTTCGAATGACAACGTTATTTCATTTTTGATAGCAACTGAATTTTCCTTTCAATATATCCTAATAACTTTTGCTGTTGAATTTTTCGGATTCAAGGTGTTGTTAGATTTGACTGAAGAAAAATTTTCGTTGCTTAAGGGGGTGATTCATATCAGATAAAATAACTGATAGATGAGCTGCTGACTAAATTGTTTTTTTTTTCCTCTTTTGCAGTCCGAATTTTTTACTTCTCCGAATGGTTCTCGTTTGAATAGGCAATTTTTCGGCTCTATTTTCTAAAATGATCTTTCAACGGTAAAAAAAAACACTAAAGCTGCAGTAATAAAAATTCGCATTTACAATTCACTAGCAGTAAATTTATTAACTGCCAAACAAATCACACTCATTTAAATAACCTAAAAAACTTGTGCGATTTTCGTCATAAGCGATGGAATCACAGTGCACGCATATATGACAATATTATGGCTTCGACCTTTGCGATTCCTGGAAGGTGCCCTATCGAAATGGATCAAGAGGTCACGTATAAGCAGACATTCCTTAAGACCACAATCTTGGATACGTGCCAACAAGACAGCGCATAGTGACGACCGTGGAAGAGGGTTTGTGATTTTGTGAACCGTTGGCAGGTCTTTATATGTGGCAGTTCTAATTAGGGCAAATGAGCAGCGTACTAATCGCCGTCTTTTTCCTGAACGAATGCATGTTCTCCCTCCCTACCCCCTCCCCCAAAACTGTCAATCGATGGGCTTAACAGTTGCAGGTGATAAATTCCCGTGTGCGGTATACTGTTTGTGTACTTTGTTATTAATTATGGATAAATAAGACCAGCTTCATGTGTCTTTAAACAGTGAGTTTGGTAGAATTGCCAATGTGATCGGGTGCGTGAAACAGAGGTTATCATTCTATGAAGAAGCGATATATCACTAGTGGATTGTGAATCGTAACTATTTTGAAAAAAAACGACTTGCTCGTCCTTTTAACAACATTTTCCGCCTCTTCGTAATAACAGTTTTCACCTTCCATCATTTTACACCTACGAACTCTTTTGTCGTTTTGCTTTATTTGTTTTAAAGCTTGCAGAATGCAGTTCGCTCCTTTACGAGCCTCTGAAGTGATTTCTGAACAATGCAAGTTATTGAATTGGTCGCCTTTATTCACATGAGTACAGAAAAGTGTAGGTGGCAATGAGGTTACACATCAGGATGACATCCACATAACCATGGACGCATGTATATATATATGGAATGTGCATATTCA
>JAARMF010000591.1:54913-77481 GCA_022844705.1 Toxascaris leonina | reverse complement strand
AATCACGCACAAGTTCCTCCTTTCAATGGATATCAACAATCTTTCAAAAGTCCGCTCGACTGTGGAAATAAATAAACGCATTGGCACCATTCGATGCTTTCTGCATCGAATTCTTTCAACAGATACCAGGAACAGTAAATAGAAAGAATGACAATTAGCACAAAGAAAAAAGAAAGCGAACGAGAGGACCAAACCTTCGCAGTACAAAGCGAAGCCGCCAAGTTCGTCTTGCTCCCCAACTCCTGCAACGTGAAGTCGGTGCATACAGGAATTGGGCGACCATTGGGCAGTTTGCAGCACGGCTTCAGAATCTCATCGAAGAATGGGTGCACGCAGGCATCCAAGGGATCCAAACGCTCGTCAGGGGGGTAGAGCAACAACTGCGAGACCAGTTCGATCGCTTCAGAATTAGTTCCCGGGCGGAAGACGAGTGACCATGGAATGCCCTTAAGTGTTTTATAGCACGACCTTTCAGCACCTGTCACACATTAAAAATAAACCTGAACTCGAAAGACAAAGAAAGGGGCCACAGCAACTAAGAATTTCAAAAGAATGGAGTGCGGAGCACAGGAATATGGAGGAAAGATCATCTGATGAGTGCTGACCACTTCATTGTTCCTTATTTCTGAATGCTTCAGTAAGAAGTGCACCATTAGGGCACGCAGCCCGCAGAGTAAAGGAGCTCAAATGATGCCATATAAGCAGAACAAATGCGGACAACTTCACCACTACCAATAGAGAGCAGATGGCACATCGCTTTTACGGCATACAGCCCCCTTTTTCTTCTCTGACAATTTCACAGCACACGCTAAAATTGGTGGCCTACCTTGATGAGAGGGAACTTGTGTTCTTTGTAGTGTGAGTTCATCTGCAGAACGTGTTCCTTTGTTGGCGTGCCTAGAATTTTGATGATCTCGACGAGTTGATCCACTCCAGAGTCGCCGCAAAATATAGGCCTCCCGAGCAGAAGTTCAGCCAACACAGTGCCCACCGACCACGTGTCAATGCTGCATCAAAACGTCGGATGAGTTGAACAACTTCCTCTGATCACCATGCATTTATCACCGATATGATTCAGCTTGCTCTCATCTCTACAGTTAGCCGCACTATAACGTATCATTATTGCTAAAAACATCTCGAAATCATGTTTCATTCTCTCAAACCATAAGTAAAATTGACAAATAGAACTTCCATTGAATGGTGCAGTGATTTACTACGAGCATTTCCATAATACTTAGAAAGGTTCAATGTACATCCTCGTTCCTTATTGGGCTCTTTTCTGAGATGTCGCAAAAAATGGAATCACTTCGAGGCAATATTACAGTGGCATCTGCTCACATTAACCATATCACTACATATTTTAGCCTACATAGAAGCAAGTCTCTGTTATAAACCTTAAATACCCGTGTAAGTAATTCTGGGTCCCATTTAGGCGTGAAAAGCAACGCATAAAAGTGGAAAAGCAACCTGTTTTTATAGTCTGTTGCTCCGAAAATGAGTTCGGGTGCGCGGTAATACCGCGAGCAGATGTAGGACACGTTGGGTTCACCCTTAACGAGATATTTCGCCGATCCGAAATCACATAACTTCAGTACGGCCGTCTCAGGATCGATCAACAGATTCTGCGGTTTGATGTCACGATGACAAATTCCTTAAATATAAACGGTACGTAAAGTCCATATCCGTCGCCGCTCCAACTTCTCAACAAAAACTGTAATCAAATGATCCGATTGTCGTTACTTTCCTATTGGTGGTCTATTCACTTTTTATGATTGACAGACTCATGGATGATTCTGACCTTTCAGTTTCTTTCCCGTAATTGTAGTTTCAGCTGACACATGGTGGGACTACCTCTTCCCCGTTTCTCCTTGAAACATGGTTGTGACTTAAGCCTGAAACCCGACCACAATTTACAACTAATATCCCCACGCGGAATGGCGATGGGAATAGGCAACCTCACTCATGAACCGCACCAACACATTAGTTACTGTCAAACACTTCAAGTGATCGAGTAGCACAACGGTTGAGTCAAATCACTGAAAGCAATCACTTCCCAACAACTCATTAAAAAAGAAACGATGAAAACTTTAACAAACCAATGCCGTGGATATAAGACAACGCCCGAAGTAGCTGGAACATATACAGCTTCACGTATATTATTGGCAACGTTTGTCGCAGTCGGGCATAATGGCGCTCAACGCGATACACGGTATCCGGCACGTACCTACAAATTAAAGATGCCAAAAATTATATTGCTCATTTTTGACGATAAGAGCGTCGACAATTTTAAAAACATCATAGCAACACTAATGAACACTTCGGAAAATTAGATATAACTCTTATATATAGAAAAGGGAGAGGTATTCCTCTATAGCTTTATTAAGGCTTCTTGCTCTGATCATAGATTTACATCACTTAGAAGCACTGTCATAAAGCGCTTGATGCATATGGGCTAAACGTAGGTATTTGCCTAATGGGCGAACATTAGCCGTGCGCTAGGCAATTACCTACGTTAAAAAACACTTGATGCTCCTTGCTGATCCGATGTCCACCCTCGAAGTGCCAAGACTGTTAGCAAATCTCACGCTCGGTGAACTTGCGAACAAGAATGCTTCAAATTTTTGAAAAATTGCAAACTCTTGCCGCAGCCCTCGAAGTTGGAGTCCAAGTCTTCAAAAATGGCATTCTTGGAGTCAGTCGAAATCTAACTGCACGCAACTTTAGAATTCAATAACGATTTTCCTAACGCGATCAGAAAGCCTGATTACTCCATCCATATAAGCAAAGAAAAGGAAGCTTATAAGACGAAGAATTTTGCACTTCTCAAAAGCATTATATTCGATATTTCAGTCCTCAAATCACCGACGGTCTGACCTGAAAACGAAGTGAATGCAAAAAAAAGCCGCTGACTTCTAATGTTCAGCGTTGATGCGTTTNTGAAAACGAAGTGAATGCAAAAAAAAAACCGCTGACTTCTAAACCAATTTCTGAAATAGGCCTTGCCAGCAAGCGTTTAGCGTTGATGCGTTCCACTAGCCAGTTGTAGCAGACCACCAGCTATTGCTTCGCAATGTGTTCGTCAATATTATAATAAATTTCAACATAGAAATACACGCTGATTCATTGTCATCTGGTATTACATGGCATTTCGTGTTTATTTATCTTCCACTCAGGATGTTTTTAAAAGGGTTTCTCTATACTGTCCCACTGTTCCCTCCCCTTCTTTACAAAGCTACATCGCGTCCCAATATTATTCTCAAACAGCAATCTTTTTAAGGAAAATTGAAGAAAGCACACTCACTCGAGGATCAGATTGAGGTATACTTCGTCTTTGTTCTCGCCACCCGAATGAAAGAAGAACTTCAGCTGGACAATGTTCTTGTGGTCCAATTCGCGCATGATTTGGAGCTCGCGATTTTTGAAGCGTCTATCTTGCAGCACCTTCTTGATAGCTACTAGCTCGCCAGTGCTGGTCAGTTTTGCCAGATAGACCACTCCAAATGAGCCGTTACCTATCACCTAAAAGATTAGCTCTTTTCATCGTACACTTGCGAAAAATGTCACCTTAAAACCATTGGAAAAGGTTCTTGAGCGACATGGTCTCGTAAACAGAAATAGCCGTTACTACACATCCACTCTTTGCATTTCTAATCATCAAATTCATCCACTGAGACGAAATGCGACGCAAAAGTTTAGTGAAATAGTTCAAAAGTGAACGATATTCTCCTCATATTTGCGAGCTGAATTTTGATTACTTACTTTTCCCATTCGCTACGTTATTGAATGCCTTGAAAATTCCACTTGCAGAGAAGAAATTCTCGAAAGACGACAATGGTTCCATATTTTAAATATAACAAACATTAGTCGATACTTTTACGATGAGCACAACATTTCGAGAATATTCCAATTTCACCAAGTTTATAAATTACACAAATCAGCTTACGGGTTACAAATATACTAGCCATAGTTAAGTTTGGTGCTGCTGGATTATCCGAGCGAAAGGGATAAGAAAGATGAACTCTTTTCTTCATATGAAGAAAAATGAGCGTACCTTCACATCCGAGTACTGCACCAGCACCTGCTCGCTCCCCTGCGCAGGAGAGGCCATAACAGTAGTCATAGCAGAAAGGAGTCTGATCCGACTATCTAAGTTGTTGGTTTATTGAGAAAACGGGCGGCTGCTAACGCCCCTCACCCAAATTGAGAGGATCGCCTGCAACATCACCTAGATTCATACCATTAATCTAGCTGCAACAGTAAACTGCATAACAATACTACTTACATCGAAACCCTCTCAAAAGGGAACCGGTAAACTATTATGAAACAGAGTGATAAGCACAGGAAGAAAAAACGATGATCACCACCGCGCAGGATGTGGTTGTGGAGTATTTTCCATATGGCATAACTCCATACATAAAACAACAGAAAGGGAAAGGAAGGGATAGCCTGGTTTCGGCACAATTGGAAAAACAAAGACGGTGAAAACGACTGCTGCCCTATTCCTACCTGAAAATTATAAAAGCCACATAAAAACTTTTTAGTAAAAGGCATATAAGATCGGCAAATTTTGGATAATATCGACTATAGGTAGAGATGTGCCGCTCTATTCAGCTTGCGTGCTTTCATTTATCCCAAAATTGGGTTCTATCATGCAGCAGATCATTACAACTTCTTTTGTGCACATAGAGTTGGAGATTCCTCTTGTAGCCTCAAGATTGGCTGGCGAAGATGCGAGAAGGAGTAGGTGAGAGTCGCAGAAATTTTCCCATGTTGCTTTTCGTCTTACATTAGGATTGGTCCGCAATATAGTTAAGGACAATCTCATAACGCTCCAACGACTAAATCGTCACAGTGGCATCACTCACATTCGGTGTATCTTTATCTGAATGAATTACGCAAATAAAATGACAATAAGGGCAAAATAATAAATTAACCAAAACATTTGAAGAAATCCTCAGAAACAATTTGGTGGACGGAAAATAGCAAAGAAAATCCACGTAACTAGCAAAAAGCAATTACAAGAGGCAGTTATAAAGGATCGTTAAGCAATTCAACCTTTAAAGCTCGATAGGCTTACAAGTGATTCTCAAAATGCACAGTCTCATTCCTTTTAAAACCACAACTGACCAATTAAAATTAAGATGACATGCATGAGTGCAACAAAGGAAATAAGACAACAGAGCATGCCTAGACATGCAATTAAATAAAATACGGATAGCGAATAGATGGAGAGAACTGGAATGAGTGAATCATTGAAAACTATGGCATTAGCATTCTAGGAACTTCCCAAAAGACGTTCACTTTGTCGCCTCAAGAAGTAAGCGTGGAATTCATTTATTGCGTTCTGGTCACTGGCTAAACCACGTTTTGAATGAACTATATGCAGGAAGGTCAAACGCCTCCATTCCTCACTCCATATTTCGGATGGGTAAAAGCTGCCATCCAACCAGGCCCGAATTTAACCCAAGCTCATATGCGTCAAACCCGATTTGAGTGGAGATTAGGAAGAACTTGACGCAGGTTCTTTCTGTCATATCCCAGCGCATCTAGAAGTACGGAAATTTACTTTTCCTGAGGTATGAAGTTTCTGTTTCAATGGAAGCTGGGAATGGGTAGGCAGGAGATGCTTGGGAACGAGTTGGTTCCTCCATATAAGACACCACTCTAACTCAATTCCTCTTTCTTGCTTTCCTTCCTCCACTCTTAAGTCGATCTGCCCCAAAAACATCCTTTGCACGCTTGGACCTGCAGACGGCGTAGCAGCCAAAATGCGGTTCTTGCCAACGTAGAAGGAGTAGGATCCGGCTACTCAGTCGCATTCGTCTTCATATATAATCCAGACAACGTAGAGCAGAAACACATCGGTAAGGAGAAACGTGGATTACATCTGGTTCCGGTTCCGACTTGACTTCAGTCAATGAGTACCGGACATGGGCTAGATCCGGCTGCGATCTCGACCTTGAGTCGCGATGAGTTAAAGCTGCTTACCCAAACACGAAAAGCTTAACTTATTGCAGTTAGACATGAACTGAATATCACACCTCAATCCCCAGTCGCGCCCTAGTCCAGGTAACGACCGACTTTGACGAACACCGCATAAACAAACAGTACTGTCACAATGCGCTCTTAAGTCTGAAAGTAAAACGCAAATTTGCAAGAGGGCAAATAGATTCGCGCGCGGAATGCAACGAATGCGGATTTTTTTTTTCTGGAGAGGCAGCAGAAATTTGTATAACTTTTTTACGATAACATCTAGGTTTACTGAATAATGCAGCTGAGGATTGCGTCATCAACGCATATACTCTTAAAAGCCTATCGCCTTCTGAATCATATTTCTGAAAAAGTGCATTTTCCATTCTTGTGATGAACCGACTCGATGCACAGTAAACGACATGACAACAAAACTTGATGATCAAAAAACAAAAAAAAAAATTGCCAAACGAGCTCGTAAGCGATCGTGGTGGTGGAAGAATTAACACCAAACGATAACCATTCATACTTCCGAAAAGGGAAAATGATGTGAAAATAACATAAGCAAACAGAAAAAAGGCAAGTAGACCACGCAAATCTACTTGCCTTTTTTGGACCACGCAAATCACACGTTTGGATAGCACACCACCTGACGTCTATATTCGTATAACATCCTCCGCCATTCAAGCACTGCAATCGCGTTGACGCACAACGAGCTGTCATTGAGATATAGCGCTGTTAGGTACTGTTGTTTGAATGAGAGGTGCTTCAGTGCGAGAGCTAAATATCAAAAAAGTTTCTTGATTAGCAGAAAATCATTGAGCTCGGCTTATGCCTATGTTAGGGCGTTTGGTGGCTAGATTTGTTAGCGCTTCAAGGCGGTCGTTCTGCTACGAAGGTAGTAGTTTTCACCTGAGGATTGCGTGTTTTCCTTGTTCTTCCGGATATCATCAGATGTCGTCTGCTTGCAACGAGATGAAATACCTCAAGTAAGCTGTTTTCATCGAACTCGAATTTGATGCCGACCGATGTGTTCACAGCTAGCATGTGGTAAAAGTCATAGGCCTCAGGATTCAGGTTGATGTATTTTTAGAACTAGTAGTCAGAAAGTTTTCCGACAAGCGTCTTGATCCATGAATTTAATACTCTTGGCGGCCGTCACACTTCAAATGCCATCTTGACTCCTTTACAGACCTTGCACTGACAAGTTTTGCTCTTCTATAAGTGAAAGCGGAAAGTGGGGGAGGAGGTGGAGGAGTGCGTGTTGTTGTAACATTTTTTGTTTATTTTAGCAGCATGGCGTTTCCCCCCAACGACAACAAGGACGCAGGCTTGAGGGTCTTTTGAGATTCGCTTTTGGTGGAAATATCGCATATTTTACTGTTATTGACACTAAACATTGAGACGTGCCCATCTATGCAAGCCCTTAATGCAACGATGCATATACGAACACAACCAAGCCAGGTCAAAGTAGGTAATAAGCTGAATAGAAGAGTTCGAGCGCGTGGCCATGACTGTGTTTAGCAACCGGCACGGCCTGTCCGGTTACTTGATCCCCTCTTAACAGGTGCCCTCACCAATTTCCTCAATGCGTGGCTGGGTTCTCACATCTTCCCGCGACTATATTTTCCACATCGCCTTGCTCCTTCCCATCAATCGTTCTTTACTCGAAGCGTAGCCCAAAGGCCGAATTTGTTCGCCTACACTCACTCTTGGCAAGTGTTGTAATCTTTCAACTCAGCCTCATCTACTTTTGATCAAGATTCGTACCCACCCTCGTGGTGATTTATTCCAATTCTCTATAAAAACCTGACAGCACTTTTGCAGCTTGAGCGACCAGTTAAAAGCTGAAATCTTTGTTGAAGCATATTTGTTGCGAGAATGAAGTGACACACGCAGTCGGAGTGTAACGTTGGAAGACATCATCTCATAGCCTTATCCTTTCTCGAACGTAGGATCATCTTGCCCTCCGGCTGGTATCATTCAGTGCCTCGCGGGTTACATGCGTGTAGAGATGTTGAAGAGCATGGAAACGAGTATAGACTAAACTGATTACGGCACTCGTGTTCAGAATTTTGTGTTTGAGTTCTCGTGGGTGAGGAGGAGAGGAGCATCAATGACATACACCACTACTGCGATATACAATGCTCTTCAGCTCTCCTGCAAGCATGCTTGTGGCGAACAGTCTTCAACTACGACTCTGTTTTCTGCAAAAGAGTACATATTACTGTCCTTAAGAATCCATTCTTTGTGGAATGTTTCGACAATATTACGAGAGTTACAGAGGATGATCTTCAAAGGCTGACGTCTATTGGCATTGAAAGTGTTTCTGCGATATACCTGTTGTGGCACACTGTTAACATAAAGCATCGTCGAAACACCAATTACCGCCTTACAGTCATTGGAGCCTGCAAGGGCCGACTGCCAATACCTCTTTCAGTGTCATGATGGCGACTGACTGATGATGTTTTTTCTCGTTCTTAACGTTCGATGATCATGTCAGAGGTGGGTGTCGGCGAGATGTTCACTAGTATTTCATCTGTCATCGGACATATCTCCTTCAGCACGTCAATCACGAGATCTAAGCAGGAATTCATTAGTGTTTTGAGTTGTGATATGACAAATCCGATGGTGCCTCGCTCATTGCTGGAAGGGAACTTTGACCGGTCCCCTGCGTTGGCGTCATAAGTCTTGCCAGCCTGCTGTTCGCAAGGTTCACTGTTTGTCATAGCCACCGGGAAGAAATTTTGCAGCATCTATATATAATGTTCTGAGAAATCACACCATCATCCTCTTTAAGTTCGCGTCTTTAACTCGATGGATCACATGAGAGCTGTGCGCTTGACATTGTCTTGACATTATGCACATGTGGTAAGCTGGCATTCTTTCACTTGACTATGTGAAGCTGTGTAATATCAAAAGAAAATATACGTATAGTAACCGTATAATTTCTAGTCAACAATGCGAGACCAATAGAGAAATTTTGTGACATGTCCCAAAAAGCGAAGGATGCAAAGCCACACTATTTTTATGAAGTGCTGGCGATCGGATTCGTGAAAAAGACGACTAAGTCACCTTTTGAGACCTGTCAAGTGTGGGTCAAAACTGTGCAGTGATGGACATATCCGTTCTATAGGCGTATTCTAAAAAATGGGAGAAAAATTTTAGTCCTTTGAAGAGTTATGGAATTTCGCGGACGCAAAAAATTGATAACTGGTTATAAGAAACATCATATATGGTAATTTTTTTAAGCAAATATTGTGGAAATCGTCCCATTTTCCCATCCATTTGAAACCCTTGCAGCGTCATCATGCTGAATTATTTTTGATGCAAGCAATAATGGGAGTATATATAAGTAATGTGAGACTGTGACGAGTGCTTTATTGCCATCTTTTGATTATTTGTTTTCGTATTTTGCTAAACGGAACTTTCAGTCTGGTGATCTTTAAAGAGCTGTTAACCACAAACGTGCGCTCAAAAAGTTAGAAGTGCCTCAACTGCCTCAGCTTTTATGGTGCCAAGTCTGTCGAATTTATATAACTCTTCTTTTTATCCACTCTTCATGTGCTCTTTCTGTTCATCGAGATAGTTTGTAACGGCCGGCAATGAAAGTGACAGGTTGTGAGAATCGTAAGTTCTTCAACTAGTGCCTCTATAACAAAGCATGGCACGAGTCTAATGAGGTGCTTGAGGAAGAGGCTGTAGTGCATTGCGGCAAGTTGCGATTATATTTGCTTTACGGCTGTGAGCTGAGACTTACTACGATTATCATCACTATAGTTTTTCAGGTTTATGAAAGACTGGAATTGAATTTCAGACAGGTGAGCTGATAAGGTTTAATTCGTTTGTCATTGGAAATGACAGGTGATTTGCACCTATTCAGACTCTCTAGTTGAGGAGCAAATTGATTGCTGTACTTATAGACAAGATGAGGCAATCGCCATCGATCAGGAACTGTTCACCGAGTATGGCTTCAGTGTGGATCAGTTGATGGAATTGGCAGGCTTGAGTTGTGCGCACGCAGTTGCCTCCTCGTTTCCTCGCGGCAAAGTGCTAGTTGTGGCAGGACCTGGCAACAATGGTGGTGATGGATTTGTCTGCGCTCGTCATCTTAAGCTTTTTGTTTGTTTTTATTTCTTTCTAATGCTCTTTGAAAAGACTAGACTTCGACGGCAGCTTGTGGCACCATAAGTTGAGTACACTGCGGGTTCAGAAGATGCTGGTGTTTGTTGATTGGAGTATTAACGCCCTGTTCAAGAATCGCTCGTTATCCATGCGTGTACAAGAAAAGACGTGATAATCTCAAGCTGCATTAGTCGATGCTTGTGAAATCAGAGGCTGTTTTACTATCTGTGAGTGCTTCTTTGATGCCTCTAATTATTTGACATCCATGTCCGTGGAAAGTGTCGAGGAAATGCTTGTCGTTGTAAGTTTGCCGTCAGACGAATTGATAATTTGATGCTGCGTTTATGTATTACTTTTTTTGCTCTGTTTGGGATTTCAAGCCTTTTGACAGAGGAACTTATTGATTCCTTATCATTGTTTTACAATTGAAGTTGCTGTGCATAATTTCCTCACCTCTGTATATTGCAGGTCTCACATATCCCCATTTAAACTTCGGGAAACGAATTGAATTGGAATAAATAAGAGAATAAAGAGGGATGAGACGAATCGAATAGGTAATTCGCAGGCGTTTATTGCACGAATCGTATGATAAAATACGTGGCTAATTGGAGAAATACGTAATTCCAAATGCTGTTTAATTACAGTTGAAGCCGTTCGCTAAGAAGGCACCTAAGTCTTTTTATTTAGGGTTACACACCGTCGATTTTATATCCGAAGCAGTCGAACAATGACTTGATGAAGCGACTCGTAACTCAGGTGACGAAAATGGGAATCAACTTTATCGACGTAGACGCCATTAAAGAACCTTCTAATATCCGCAAGGACTACTCGCTTGTTGTTGACGCCATCTTCGGCTTCAGCTTCAAACCACCACTGAGACCACCGTTCGACACGATCATCGATGCTATAAAAAAGAGCGCCGTGCCAGTCTTTTCCATCGACATTCCTTCAGGTAAAATACTTCGATGCATTTGGCTATTACTGGTTGCTAAACACTTGCTTTGCAAAGACTGAACATTTGTAGTGATGCTCGAATAATGTGCTTATTGTGTGTCGCCTATGCATAACACATTTAGGCTCCATTGTGCATCAATAGTTGTGTTGTTCAACGTAGCAAAGTCAAGTGCATCTGCAAGTAATTCATCCGTTTTTTCTTCCTTCCAGGTATACTTCTCAGTGGATTATTGAGACCACAAGTTTATTACACGCAACAGTTTATCAGCCTATCGAACGAAAAAAACGTCTTATTTTGAGAAAATTCGCACAAGGGCATATTCATAAATGCTGTAAACCGATCTCCACCATTATGTCAGACGTCTGTTGTGAAGTCGCATTCTTTTTCGGCGGCGATCATCTCTATTTCTCCTTTTCTTGCATGCCAATTTATATTATTCCATTGTCTTCTCAGACCCAGCCGTCGGAAGTTATTGCTACGAAAAGTTAATAGAAGCTGATTCACATCAGTGAATCAGTTTCTATTAATTTTTTCGGTCTTTTCGGTCACTTGTAAGGTGTTGTATGCCAAGTGTAAATTGACCGCAATATAACAATATCATGTCTGTTCTGGAGCGTTTTGGGACAGGGAATTGCCACTCGCACTTTATTTGTTGCTAAAGGATAAGCACGTTGAAAATTTCTCGATCGTTAAGGTGCAGTTTGGAAGATCACAAGCTCAAGTTAGGTTGTGTCCATAGTTATTGAGCTGTGATGGTGAAGTCGGTCACAGCGGTCGATCCTTTAAATCGTAATTACGTGAACTGCACCAGAGCTTGTGATGCGATTTTATATTTAATATTTGTTAGACATTCCAACGAGAGCATGTGGCAAAGCTTGTGTTTAGCATCTCTCGCAAGACACTGAGTACAAAAGATTTTGGAGTGTTTTTGTGGTCATCAGTTGATGCGGTTTCATTTTCACATGGGGTATAAGTAGCGGCTGTAAAGTGAATGAAGCGTTTAACAAGACATGCAGGTTAGGTCCTCTTGTATTTCTCCTCTCCTCCTCACTCTTCTCTAGTGCAGATAAGAGGCTGCCGTGCATGAGAAGCCCCGTTTGTATTAACAAATTCTTGCATATCGCAATTAAATTTTCAATGTGATTGGGAACGAATGATCGCTGATGAACTTCATAGACATGGAAGTGCCAAAAAGATGACACAGTCACAGCTTTAACGCTGTTCACTTGGGCCATCTCACGTTTGGATGAGTTTTTTGCAGTGTTTTATCACTAGAAATATGAGAAATCTCTTCACTTCAATAAGCGACGTAATATCTCATTTATAACCGATCCTGCGGTAAAGCTGCATCGTTGTTTAAGTATATTCTATGGGCTATCAATGCCAGCAACTTTTTTATCCTGCTTTCTCCATCTTCATCTTTTTCCAAAATTACCGCTTCGCAGTTCCTTGGAGAGACCATAAAATATGCGAGCTGCATTAACCCGTGAACTTTTCAGCTCAAGGAACCGGATGTAAGAAATCTTTTTTCTTCAAACGAACTGCTGGGTGACTCACTTCTAAACTCCTTAAGACTGCCAGTAAACGTAACATTTTAGAAACATATAAGGGTGATAATGATGTTCTTTTTTTATCTATTCAAGGCATGACAATCGTCAAATTTTAGAGTTTTTGTCGTTGGATTCCTTTATATCTTTTCCGCTTTGAAGGAGAGGAAATAGGGCGACGACCACTTTTTCGAAAAGAAATCGGGGGCTTTCATTTATTCATCGCGCTTTTGTGATGAGAGCTTCGCAGTCGAGAACACTGAGTAGTTGATTAGTTAAAATAATTAAACTCTGTTGGAGGTTTGCCTACTCAAAAAATATTACGCCAAACATTTTTGCATTATTGTCGCCTGAGAAATAAGGTGGCTCCTTATTAATGGGACTGAATCATTTTCACCTGAAAATACTCTTGTGACGAAGAGGAAGGCATGACGGTGAGCAACCTTTCTGATTACTTGGGAATCGATGTTGAAAACTTCCATAACCGGATATTTCAGTCGCACAGAATGTGTTGATCTTTTTCTCATTTCCTCTTTCAGTCAAAATATTTCCTGCCCGTCCGATCCTTTCTGTTTTTTTTTGTGCACTTACACGCTTTTTCTGATTCAGAGAGAGAAGAAAGTGCTTGTCGAATGAACAGTCATGAATAAAAAACATGTTGGTTTTTTGTGTAATTCCTTTTGGGAGCGACTCTTCTTCTTTTGTCAACATTGTGTGTGGTCCGCTCCATTGGCATACTTTTTTTATCTTATGTGTTGCCGGTACTTGAATTCGGTTAACAACATGGATTTGTGTATAGTTGCATTTTTTACCTGCTTGATAGGGGAGGGAGGAGGCGGCTTTTGGATTCGATTACTTTTAGGATGGCGTTTTGTGGACACTGTCCTTGACTTTCAAGTCTGCTTTTTAGCTATCGATATATCTGCTCAGAAGTTGCATGAAGTGGCTTTTTTCTAGACTAGTAGGAAGGGCGAGAGCATTCAGAATCCCAAATAAGAGATCAGAAGACCTTTTAGCTATATCCGCTTTCTTAATCGCTGATAGCTAGAATGAGAACGTTGTATGGAATGAAGCATCTGCGTTGTCCGTAGCCGTTTCATAATCTGCATATTTCATANNNTCTGCGTTGTCCGTAGCCGTTTCATAATCTGCATATTTCATAATCTATAGAGAAGGTATTTCTTTTCAGTGCAAATAAGGCCTGTAGTCAAATCACGTAACTGTTATCAAGTTGAGCAAGTTAAGCTGTCGGTGTTTTGTGCCACAGTTTCGTTTTAGCTGCTTTCATCATTGCAAAAGACGTTAGTTGCTTTAGTAGCAAATTTTTGGCACTTTTTGCATCAACTACTACTCGATCATAGCCAATGCTCCTACCTGATACAGTATCAGTATCCAGAAAAGTTTGCTATCAATAGAGCTATCAATAGTTTGCTATCAATAGTATCAAGTTTGCTATCAATAGAGCTCACTAGCCATGGAATGACCCTTTAATGTGCATTTTGCTTCTTTATGGTAACTGTTTGTATCTGTAATGCAGATAACAACCATAATGCATCCTCGCAAGCAGTAATGTTATTGTAAGTAAAATGGCTAATGTAGACACTTCAAGGGTCACAATGGTTGTTGCATTACGAGACAATTGTTGCCAGTCGTCGCGTAATTTCTGATGCCAAACTATGGGTCATAATGGGTACGTGTCCCGACAAGTAAAAGGAGCCGCTCGCGGAACGCTCTTTTCATCTTAGTTACGCGAATTGCTCGTTTAAGTGTGTGCTGTTGACAAAAGAAGGCCACTTTTTTACGTGTGATCGGCGTCGTATCTGTGTGCGTTAATGGACAAATAAACGTTGAAATGTTACTCAGCAAATAGTACCCCCGCTGGGTTTACCCGTCACCCATACCCTACCACCTCTGCTTTTAGTGAATTTCAGGATCATAGAATTGTGACTGCATTCAAAATTGCTTTTCTAATATAAGTTGTTCGAGGAGTAAGTAAATTTTTTGCACCGTTATAAAATATTGTTACCCAGAAATAAGTTAACGAGGGGTGCCATTTTGCAAATTTATGTGAAAGCTAAGGAACAATTGGAGCATTTGGTAAATTGTAATATGCTTTTTGCCACGTTGGTCTCGTAGCTTTCTTTCTTTCTCTTGGGGTCTCTTCAAGAGTCTTTTGTCGCACACTAGCGACCAAAAGACTCCTGAAGTGAGAGGAATGTTTATCTTTTGTTATCTTCATCTCATACTTCGATTGTTTTTCTCTGATGTTATCCGTTTCTTGTGCTTCCCAGTGAGTTCATCAGTTTATCGGGGTTTGAACTGGTTGTGGGGAATCGGATCTGCCTTAAATGATTGTTGGAAAACAGCTGTAAATAAGCAGTTTGCTTTTGTGGTACTATTTAAGGGTTTCAAGATGAAAGACGAGGAAGGACGTCAACTGGGATTGTGGACCTCAGTTTCTGGGTTGCAGTTTGCGAGAATGGTGCTTTCCTTTCGTCCTTTTCTCCTGCTGCCTTCTTGCACCCGTTGTTCCCGCATCCTACGTTCTGTTTCTGTTTCATTCAGGATCATATAGCCTGGAGCTTTGGTTAGTTTGTGGTTGCAGGCCTAATTCGAACAAGATTCCTTTCCTTCATTGGTTTTAAAACTCTCCTGCTGTACAATTTCTTCTAAAAGTTTCAGTTTGTTTTATAGGAAACATAGGAAACGGTTAAGGAGAATAGTGGAGTACTGAAGAAAAATATTATGGGTAAAGCTGCACGCCCATCTCGATGAGCAGTCTCATGCTTTTGCGATATCAGCATTAAGCTTGTTAAAGCTGATTTACGTCCAAATTTGTCTAATGTTGATTTTCGTTGACGTGTTCAGGATGTTCTCTTCTTTTCTCTTCGAGTGTTCCTGAAGCATTGAGTGCCGCTTCAGTATACTCTATTGAAATGATGAAGTTTTGCATCTTACAGTCTAAACCGCGAAAATATTTCGCAGCGTTCATCTTTATCATCACTTCAGCTAACAAGGGGTGTCGCTTTCAGGCCCTTCCAGGTATATTTCCGAGGGAGCGAAGAGGTGTGAAAGTGTATTTCGTTCATCTCAATGGCGCTGATCCTCCTTATTGAACAACAGAATCACTTCCATCACCTCATTTACTGTTGATCATCGTCTGCTGAATGAATTTAAATTGCTGAAATTGCGGTGTATAAAGAAGCAATGATTTGCAGGTTGGCATGTAGAGGATGGACCGCCGGCAGACGGAGTTGCTATCAGTCCAAGTGTGCTGATATCGCTTACTGCACCCAAACTTTGTGCGCGGCACGCTTCTGAAGCTACGCATTACCTTGGTGGCCGTTTTGTGCCGCAGGCGCTCGCTGATAAATACCAACTCAACTTGCCTATCTATCCATCAACCGATTCTATTATAAAGCTGTCTTCCTGAAGTCGTTTTTGCAAGTTGTATGGTTGTTGAACTACTGTTCTGTACGGCCGTTCCTTAATGTGATCTATTCCTGCAAAATCGACACTGGGGCCTTATTTTTTTGCAGTGTGCCAAAAAGTGGAGACGTTCGTGTGAAACGGTGGATTTCCACAAATAGCGGTCGTTGATGGAATAGGCTGCCGCTGCGAAGATGCTATTGTAGATGGAATTGTTTGTGTTGTATAAACGCATTTACGAGCCGTGTCTGTGCACAACAACGCAACGGGTGTTTGTGAGGGGTGAATTTTCATAATCCAATTCACCGACAACAGACTGCGTGTGCGTTGAATGATGCGCTACCGTAGCGGGTGTTACAAGACGCGGGGGGGCGTCGCGAAGAACGCCATTTTCGATGTTGCGATGGATCGCTCGCAAATTAACTCGTTTTCAGCTGCGCTGTACCACATGCTAGCAAGTGATGGCCAATCGCATTTGCTCGCTCCGCCCTTCTTGTACAGGAAGCAATGCTTAGGAAAGGGCGTGGTCTGCATTAAATGTGCGGGGTTAGACCAATGTGGAGAACAGGCAGTGGTGATCGCAAAGATGAGTGAAGGGGACGATTCACCCAGAGCTGTGAGTTTTTCAAAAAAATTTTTTAAAGAGGAAACCGCAATGTTTCACTTTTTAATTTCTCATTGGCGCACGCCATAAGGTATAGTTGCTAATTACCTGATGTTCACGAAATATGCTTCAGGCTTGTAGCACATGTCAAAATGATAATGATGGTATTGTTGCGTTTAAGAGGTAGAGGTGGAATATAGCCGAAATTTGTGTAGCAAGCTAGTGAAGGGTTAGTTAAGTGCATGCGTAGTTTAGTAGAGGCGACTCGTTTGCTTCCAGTGAAAACGGAAGGTTGCAAGCAATGAGGTTAAGCCTTTGCGCTGGGTCATTTCCTATTCCTTCTGCAGACGAAGTGTTGATTGTGTTAAAGACTACACTTTCATCGTTCCTACGGAGAGAAAACTAGTTGTTAGGGTTATCAGCTTGCTTTTAATAAAGCGTGGTAAGGCTGAGGTGCGGATGATCTGTGAAGTTCCGCAAACGTTAAAAATGCAGGTTTTTCCTTTGAAATGCAAAATATACATTTCATGCGGGATCCTATGCGTATGTCTACTAAGTTGAGTCCACTAAATTTGAAAATATTTGAGGGAGCATTAGCCAAATTTTTCTTTACGCAAATGACCTGCACATTAATTTATCATTCATTTGGCGAAAGTCACTTTCACAAACTTTTGCTTGTATGGAAAGTACTTTTTTTTTGAGGAATATTCGGTGGAAAGGTGAGTTGTTTCATTATTCATTGCACTCCATTAAAAAAGTTGAGCGGTAATGTGCTGAAGCTCGTACAAATCTATGATTCGAATCGCTACTTAAATTTCTGAGGGAAAAAACGAAATTTTGACGTCAGGTGCGATGAACTGAATTTATTCAGTCAACGCTTCACAAAAAAGTTGTTCATAAGATATTTTAGCGTTAAGAACTGAACATTTCGATATATTGCTTATTTCCTCAGGCACTTAAAAAAAAAAACAAAGAGTTTTTTCTTAATGAGAAAATCGTCGTAGGGAGGTAAACGATAGGTACAGTATTTGCCTGATCCTCCCGATAAGTTCCACGTGATGCGGCACGTGAAAGACATCAATCCATCTGGAATAGTCAACTGGCTAAAAACTTGCATTTTTTCTTTTAAACTAATATCATAGCGAGATGTTATATGAGCCCTTCTCAGTTTTTGACTTATTACGCAAAATGACAGTGTTTATACCTGTCTGAATAACGAGTAATACTGTGGAATAAATCCCCACAAATGCTAATCATCTCTTCAATTGATACTTTTCCAATAGATTGCCATGGTTCTTGCTGANTAATCATCTCTTCAATTGATACTTTTTCCGAACATCGCATAAAATAGATTGCCAAGGTTCTTGCTGGAGCAAATACAATGAGAATATATTATGAAAAAAGCCTTCTTAGCCTGTTTGCAAGTGTCGTTACCGATCGAATTTGTTGCAAATGATACCTTTTGATAACTATAACTTGCGCTATAGATACTTCTTTGCTGAATACTGAATTCTGCAATACGATTTGCAGTGTGTTTTTATCGTGATTACCGATTCGTTGAACGTTTCAGTGCTTCCAATACTTCAGCTAACGTGAAATTTCATTATTTTCATATTTCAGCCCATAATTTCAGCTATGATATCCTTTCAGTTGAAAGAAGAAGCCCGCTGCAAAGTATGAAGAGTTTACTTTCAGAGCAGCCTATTGAGTATGGAAGAGATCGAGCCTTATGTGCGAAGGAAACGAGCCGGCTCTGAAAAATCCAGCAAACTGGACGGACTTAACGAAGAGGTATGGCTGTTGACCATATGTGGAGTTCGTATTTCTTTCTTGGATTATGCTGTCGTTGAAATGGTTTATTTTCTGCGAGGTGCGCAAGATACTGCTATATCGGATTTGGCTAGGCAAGACGTCAAACATCAAAAAAGATGCAGTTAGAGCGAACAGTTGGAGCTAAGGATGACTATTAACACTGCTGATGCTCATATTGTTCACAGATGTGTTCAAGTGGGATATCCACTTGCAGTCATTCACAAATGAATGAAATGTTTGTTAAATATGCTAAATTTGCAGCTGAGACAATATAGACTCACTTGTTCAATATATGCAAAAAAAAGTTGGCATCTTTTTGGCGAGTTCGCAGCGAGCAAAACTTTTTACTACTAAACAAAATTTGCGAGCTTATTTGCAATCACCTTCACTATACTCACATTTCTCTATTTCCTCATAGATGTATATGCTTTCTTTGTAGCATTACATCAATAATATGTAAAATGAAAAATAATTTAGCGCAAATTCGCGCTTTTCCTTCGTAGACATCTTTGATAATTCTCTTATAAATAAATGGAATCTGTCTTCATTCTCTTTGTTTGCGTTCACCTTAGTTGTGCTCTTTTGCATAATTTTTCATATAGAAAATTTATGAGCTCTAAAGCATCATATCTCCAATGCCTTTTTTCATCGATGAAAATGATGTGTCAGACATGTATGTCGCCACGCAGAAAAGCGCAAAAATTGCCGTGTATGAGAGAAATATGTGGTGGCCGAAGCGATACTCGTTGACTGTTTTTCCACATTTACTCATATTTGGTGACAACCTCATCTTTTGTGATAATATTTCCCATTGAATGTGCTAATTCAGCTTCTCTCACTAGGTTCCAAGCAGCGTCAATTTGCCAATCTCTCCCGCACTGTCATATTTCTATTGTTAGACGGGAGAAAAGTTGTAGCGTTGAGGATAAGACATGTGGCCTTATTCTTCAACGTGCAATTTGTATTTAACGCTCATGTGGGCGTTCAGCGATCGTTCTGTGAGCGGATGTCACATATTCTTTAGCTCCCCGATCATATTGACATGCGACTTCATGTCCCATGATTTTAGTTCGCTACGCCTTTTGATGGCACCTTTCGTGAAGCTAAATTAAAAACAGTTTATAGTTGTATTGTTTTATTTGGCTCCAAATGACAGCAAAGGCTTTGATGAATTTAATTTGGATGCTGGACTCTTCAGAAAAAGGATTTCTGTGTATTTTAGATGCGTTTGTATTGATAAGACGGCGATTATGAAGCAAGAAATCCTTTTCTCTATAAGTTGTAATGACCGATTGCGCAAATGCCGATCCATTCAAATTCGGTAACTCACATCTGAAAGCAAAGATGACTTGAAGTATCGGTTAAGTCAGATAGCTCGCTGCCCGCATTCAATTTTAAAAGTCCGTTGAATGTTCAGTTGAGATAGGTACGACATCATGAACCTGATTTGTCTATGCATCTTCCGTTACCTCAAAATTGTTCCTTTTGTAGGCCCTTGATCAGACCACTTTTATGTGCCATTTGCTTCAGTTTGTTTATTGCAGTTTTTTATCAAGTCGTTGATATTCTGCATCTTATTCATTATGTAAATAAGGTTTAATTTCTTCGTGCATGGATCAGAATAATTCAAACCGAAAATATCTCACTCCTCTTCGATAACAGCGATAACTATATTGACTTCGAACCGAAACAATTGCAAATGCTTTTACTAGGTATATGCCTATTGCGATTCTGTGAATGTTTCTCTGTTGTGTTGCGCATTTTCTCGATAGCAATAAAATCCTTGCTTCAATATTGCAAGTCCTGCCGATTTCATGAGCGCGAAATAGTTGGATTATTAGGTCATTTTAAGGCCACTTTTTTAAAACTTATAATGCATCATAGTCGAGTGTTGTATGTACAATAGAAAGATATTTTGAACAGTGAGAATAATTCATCGTTACAAAGATCGATTCCGAGTGGAATTCGGGTATGATTTCTGATCATCTAGCACTATGGTGCATCTCATTTAGAGTATCTCGTCGCATTCTTTCTATTATCTGGCTCAAAAAATTCAGCTTTATAATGAACAGAGTTGTTTTTTTCACTCAGTAGAAAGCATAAGAATACACTAGACCAGGAAGTGACTTGTGCCAATTGACAACAATGATGTAAGTAGACGAGCAAAAGCACCAACTTTACTGTCGAAATTGTCCACTTCTGCCGCTCTCCATTGCACCGCAAGTTTGTCTACACAAACTCTCTGTAAATGGAGCGTTATTACATTGTAAATACATTGCATTCTGTAAATGTATAAGCAACTTTTTGCCTACTCCTTTAAGCCTTCTCGTAATGTGTAATCTTCACTGTTAGTCTGCGTAGTGTATGAAAGCAAGTGCCATTTATGTAATGACGTTTTACTGACATCTACGCGTCTTCCCATATGGATACTATTGATGGTGCATTTCTTAAAATGCAAATTACATCACAGATTTATTGCAATTGAGATTACGTCGAATTGATCTGTGGTACTGCAGTGGTGGGTAGGCTCTCTCTCTTGCTTGCCGGATGCGCTTTATCTTAACTCCATGTTGGTGCCAATCGCGTAAACTCTTGCTACTCTTTCGCTTTATCGTTATCTCTACCCACTCAATGATGTCCGATTTCCATCTTTTCTATATTCAGTACAATATTTTACTGCAATATGCTATGAAGAATGTTAATTCCAATCGATTGGAAAAGGCAGTTGAAAGTTCGCTTGATATGCTTCAAAACTAAGAAGTGACGTCTGATGAGTTTGAGCCTTTCAGTGGGAATTTCATGACTTTGTGACAGAATTTTCCTCTCTTCCAGTGAAAACCGTAAACGTTTGGGAAGTATTACAGGAGCAAAGCGTACTGAGGATGAGCATAAACTCACGAGAACGCAAACGGATGCACGATTTGAACGATGCACTCGACGAGTTGCGTCAATGCCTTCCATATTCACAAAGCGCCAATTCCAGAAAGATGTCGAAAATTAATACGTTGCTTCTGGCAAGTAACTGGTAATCGCTTTAACTTTGTTTCTTCTAGTGATCTGATGACAAGCTCGTAAATATTGCTGGAAGTCGTGTCTTTAAGTAGCAATCGAATTCCCGATTGAGCACTCAACTAATATATTGCATGTGCAGAAATAAGCCAATAATCCTAGCTGAAAGCATAGTGCAAAAGAGTATGTGGAATGTCTCTATACCGGAAATAGTTCATTGATTGCAATTTTTAATCTTTTCAAAACCTTCAATTCATCAATTTTGACGAGCACATTTTCACTGCTACGAGTGTATCGGTGCGATCGGATTTTCATCGTCATATTTGACGGATGGAGAAGAATCCAAAGCGCACTTGATTGTTTTGTGTTAGATCGAGCACGCTACAAAATAACTGAGCGATTAAGGATTATTCGAAATGAATTTATGGATAAATTCGAATTCGACTTTGGCGACTTCATTTTTCTTCACCATAAGTTCTTTTAATTTTTATGCGATAAACGAGATATCTTTTCAAACAAAAGATTTTCTCCTCCTCTTCCATGCAGCAACTTTTCAAATCATCATCTTCTGATAATTATGAATCAGTGGTCTTTTTTCTCTTTTTGAAGGACTAAGTTGGACACTTTTGAAGTAGTTGGCAATAGACGATTGAGAGACGAATAGTTGACTCAATTACCTTTTCGCTAGCTCGATCAAAATATTGATGAATGTGTTCAAAAATGCGTTTGATACACCATCGGGCATCGCTGCTCACTTACTGCACTGCTATCCGGACATATTAAGATAAAAGATTAGCTTGTGAATACAACGCCTCATTGTGCGTTGCAAAATGGAACACATTAAAACGAATGCTTCAATAAATCTTGTATGCAAAAATATTATAAAATGTGGAAATGACTGCCAAGAAAAGAAGTGACGCTGACCGTTAAAAAAACCCCTCAGAAGCTTGTCCAGACATTTGCACCTCCAATATTTGCACGACCACTCGAGGGGAAGTGGAGTTTCTACTACCCGGATAATTTACTTTGATTTATGACTATTCATTCACAGCTCCCCCCCCCCCCCCCCCCCCCCCCCCCCCCCCCCCCCCCCCCCCCCCCCCCCCCCCCCCCCCCC
>JAARMF010000591.1:31441-54887 GCA_022844705.1 Toxascaris leonina | reverse complement strand
GCCCCCCCCCCCCCCCTTCCCCCCCCCCCCCCCCCCCCCCCGCACCTCACCAAACTTCCAAGCGCCCCACAGGTGTCATAGAGAATGTCGATTAACCCGTCAACAGTGAGAGTGGAACAAGGCATGGATGGGTAGACAGATGGCTGTGGAGGAGCATTGTGCAAAACGGAAAGAATACGCATGCGGAGAGAGGATCATGCGTTGCTTAAGTGAGATGACGCAACGAGGCAGTTTTGTTAGCACGTCGCTGTCGCAACGTGGAACACTCGATGACGCATTTGCTATTGTTTCACGCACTTCAATCTAACATCTCACCTCTTCGCTCCATAGTTGCTTCATTAATGATGTTGATCTCATTCCGAGTGATTATTCGTATTGGCCTATGCTGGAGCTTTTAAAACTCGATGGGGTTTATATTGATGCTCATTGAGAATTGTTCCTCATTTATTGCTACTTCTGAGCAGAAGCCTTGTTTTCCATTTCTTTGCACCTAAGATGTATAAAAAAGCGTCATCACTATTTCCATTACTTGGGCTGAAAACGAGGTCAATGATACTTCGAAATACGCATATTTCCGAGAAGTAGGTGAATTTTCATTTGTTCGCTAACAGGGATTCAGAAAAGAAAAAGTAAATAAATCAAACCTAATATTTGCACTAAAATTATGTCGAAAAGTAGTCATGAGAGGTTCAGAAATGATGAGGCATTTCGAGATTGACGATTATAGCGCAAATCGCTTTTGCTAATCGGCCGCCAAATGTGACCTTCAGTTATATTCTCCTTATTATTGACATTGGGAACAACGTTCGAAGTATTGTGTATCCTGGTGAGAGTTTACCTTCTTCGTGGATTTATGCTGTCACGTTCTCCTTGAATCTATTTAGATGAACATCAAGAACATAGTCTGCAGCAAGTTGTGCCGCAGCTTTTCGATTTAGTTTCAACCGGCTTCACACAACTTTCGGGCTCTTGATTGCCCAGGAAGCCTGGAAACACTGTGGCAAACTTGTCTCAAGCTGCATTAGCCTTACTGATGAGCATATTAGGGAATGCTTTGCACTCCAGGATTGTGGTTATCTATCCTTCTACGAAGGCAGTGGTTATATCCTTTGCATCCGATATCTTGGAGAAGTGTTAAAGGTAATTGAGAGCCGTTACCTTTTTTATCTACACCTAGAGCAAATTCTTTCGCAAAGCTTAGCTTGTTGTGCAATGGCTCCCACTTGACGCTTCTCATCTCCGCACAGAACTAGGCCAGTCGGAACCAGTTCCTTTTTTGGTTGTCTGCTTTGCTCTATGTGCTGCTCCAGAGGCAAAAAGTATATCTTCAGGTGTCCCTAATGAACATGACGCTAAAATTGCCTTTTAAAAGCATTCATTACAAGATTCACACATCTTAACAAATGCTTCCACGGAACACGCTTCCGTTGTAGTCTTAACAGATTGGCATCAGACAGCAGAATGCGTCTTTCTCCTGACGTTATCGGCTTAGGCATAATCTGTCTGCTTTTGTTTTTCAAAATTAAATCTGTTCACAAAATTAAATCTTGTAGGGAATAACAGTCATTTTCTCCACTTTTGAACAATAAGCATATAGGAAATAACATTTAATACGGGCGAATGAAAAGAGAAACTTATGTTGTATAATACTGTCAATGAGTATTCTGTTTTTCTATGGTTCTTGATTCACTGATTACAAATGAATGACCAACTGAGCTAAGAAATAAATTCAGTCCAAGCAAAGAGCCCATATTCGTTCATATTATTTTTATTGTCTGTATTTACCACCTGTAAGAGCTACATCTTAGCCATACGACGTATGCTGTTTGCTTCGATTGTCCAGATGTAGCTGATGCAGTAGAAACGAGGCGAACTTTATTGTAGAGCTGCTTTAGTGATGGCAGTGTTCAGCTTACTATGGTGGATGGACAATCGCAGCAGCTGCGTCACAGCGTGAAGCATACAAAGTGACCTTATAAGAGATGTGTGTGCATACAAAGTCGTCGTTGTGTGCTGATTATCCAACACATCGCTTATTAGCGTCGCGTACAGGTGGCAGATTATTGCGCCACTATCCTATTACCTCTTGATTTTTCGCACTCATTGCATTCATCTACACTTCATATTCACACAGTTTCTTTAGTGGGAAGGAGTGATAAATGAGAACAAATTTAACTTGATAATAGATTGACATTCTCAGAAGAAATGCTTTAGTCGATAGAGCGATGGTTTGCTTATCGCAATATCTTATCGAGACTTTAGTTGGCAGAGCGCAAATTGTCGTCATCGTTTCGTTAACAAAATATGTCCTCAAATTGAATTTACTTATCGTACGATTACTAACGATTGCATAATGCACATATTATTTTGAGCACGTTTAGCTGCTATTGCCGAAAATCGTTTAGCGCAAAAATAATGGTATTTCTTGGTCAAGTAGCAGATAGTTGTTATGTTTTCGTAATTAAGCTGATAGTACAATGCTCTGTTTTAATGACGCTTCTCTACAATCAATCTGTCAATATGCAGCCGTGAAAATGTCATTAGCGCTTAATGTATTATAGCTCTATCAGCTATTGATAAAGCGATTAGCCCCAACTTTGTTGAAACCTCACGTTGGAAGAAATTATCTTCCACCTTTGAAGGACCTTCTTTCATACAATAGATTCGAAGCCTATGATTCCTAAGTAATGTTAAACTAATATTCAATGAGTCTATATTATTAGTTTTATTTAAACGCATTGCTTCTTTGTGGATTTTACCTCTCCTCATTTTTATACGTCGGCAAAACGTTTCCTCACCTGAATGTTGCCTTAGAGTATCGATGTAGTTTCGTCATTTTCATCGCTAACCGAAACGAAACAATCCACACAAATTTGAGGGGTTTCACGGTTAGATTGCGAGCACCCCGTTGCCACATTTTCTCGTGACACTAAAAGTGCTTCTGTGCCCTCTTTCCATGTCGCTTAGGAGCAGTAAGCTTGTCGTGATGCCTCATTTATGCAAGCATTCTAAAAAGCTGCATCTACAAGTTCCAGCTCTAGGTTTCTAGCGGTCATGTTCTCACTGTTGACGAGGGTAGATGCAAATTCATCCACCGATGGACTTGTTAACCTTCGCCTTTCTCCTATTTGCCAGTTCTATCAACCTTTGGATAGGAAAAGGTGAGGTGGAGCCGCTAGACCGGACGAATTTTATGCATTGCACTTCATTCACGTCAGTCGTTTTCTTCAGGAGCGTATGTGTTGAACTGCTGTGCGAGTGAAGAATCTACTTGTTTTCAGGATAAGGCAGTTAACCAATACGAATAATGAACTGCGCCGTCAGTTAGAGGAACTACGGAGCAGGTCACGTGAAGGTGCTGCTTGGGCTTCAGGTGCCTCTCCAACGAACACATTGCCTTCACCGACAACAGCTCATTCACTCGCCTTACTCAGTAATCCTGTTTTTCCGCTCAAGCTGGTGCCCGACCTGCAGAAGCCGATAGTTGCAATTACTTCCACTCAACCATGTGTCAAAGCAATTAATGGATTTTGTTTTTGCGTCAAATGTATTGTTACAAATTCATCGCATTTAAAAAGTACTCAAAATAACGGTAAATAAATCAATCAGTATCTAATTGCCATTACACTATTGCAACAACCAAATTTTCAGCGAGTAAAAAAAGATTCTGAATGCGAGAAGGAGAACGCATAGATACAGCAGACCACACTCAAGCGATCGTCGTCTTTTCGAACAATCTACTCTTGAAGATTTTTTCAAATATTTAGAGTTACTTCTATACTCTGGAACTGAAAAATTCACCACGATATTTCCTATAGTCGACTTCTTTCTCTTGTAAGGGCATCCAAAATGAGCCGAGCTGTATCAGAAGCACGGTGTTGGTCTCCTTCCTCTATGGATTCTAGATCTACATGACTATGATAGCGTATGCCGCGAAGGAAATTATAGATGCGGAAAACTCATGGCAAAAGCATCACAGTGTTCACATGACCCAACGCGCCACATGAACGGACATCACCAAATACGGCAACATTTTAAGTGATTAGGCTAAGTGGCGATTATTGCCAGAAACATGCAGTTAAATTTGCACCATTTGATGAGCTTATGCTTATGTTAAATTGACTGCTACCTCGACTAGGAATCCACTTCAACTGCGCTGAAATAATTGTTAACCCACCGCCCAATCAGGAATATTGCACTTACTAAGCCACTATTGTCAGTATTCTACCTTGCAGGATGACTCTTTTGAGCACGTCACCTTTATATTGCATCCATACATTAAAATCCTCTCTCACATAAAAGCTTCCCTCAACTTCACCGGAAAGCTTGTTTCAAGTGTGCACGCTGAACCGGAGCACCATGCTTTTAGGTCTCAACTCGGCGTAGATATCGTAGGTGCTGAAGAAATACAACTTCCTGTGTAGTAATACGAGCCGCTACTTTGTTTAGAAGAATACAAATGAGGGAAAAGACTCTCAAGCTAGGTTGCTACTAACAGTTCTCATTTCCTATTCATTTCTTGCTCGAATAACTCTTATTGCCATCGACCAACAAAAACAAAGTACAGCACTTTCTAAAGTTTCTTTCCTCAGCACAAACCTACGCGCTATCTTTATCGCACTGAACTGGTTATTCTTCATCAGCAAATAAATTTATGGCAAGTTTAATTCCCCTCAGAGTAAAATTCAGTGAAAAGAATCGACTCAATACGTATATTACTTAAGTAGAAGCGTTCTACAACAAGTAGAAAACGCAGAATATTGAAATATGGCATAAGCCCGATCGGTCAACACTTTGAAATTGTTTTGGGGGAGGGAAATGAGCTAAGCTTAAAATCCGAAAATTAGTAACACATATGGGGAAATACGAGAGATGCCTCGTTATTCGATAATGTAATTGAGCGTTGTGAAGAAGAGGTCAAACAGTGGCAGCAATGAGATGAAAAGAACGCGAACGCCTCTTGTTTGCATCACCGCTCTTCATGGCGGTCATCACGAGTGCATCCGATAAATGCCCTTTCTACCCGTATGACTGCTCAAAAGCTCACTGCTATATTCACTGCAATAATTTTTTGCTGTTCTGTATCGAAGTATCGCATAAAATGCATAGCGAAGCTGAATCACTCATTGTTTATCCTCCAATTCAAATTCGATGCTTTTGTTAGCTGACTCTATACTATTGCCCAGTTGCATATCAAACAGCGCTCGCTCACTGCTATTCTAATAGCATTTAATGATGCGTTAAAGTCACTTTTTAATTCAGTGCACAAAAACCCATTTCCGGAAGTGCCCTGGGGCAACCAGCAAACGAAGGAGTTCTGAGGCAAATTATAAGCTATATATGTCTATAAATGCTTGAAATCAATGCTGCAAGCATGCTTCCCATTCAAATGTACACTATAAAAATGAAGACGATGTTGTGGTAGCAGAAGGCGATTCTGCCAATCTGTGAGGTTCTTTGGCAAGTACCACAGCTACAACTGAGGTAGAATGCGAGGTTAGCATCAATTTGGTCGGTCATCCTTCCTCCTCCAGTTGTAATCTTCGCCCTATTATATTTCATTGATCTACATAAAGCATCTCTCCGCAAAATGGTGGTAAACGGTGTGCATGTGTCAGGGTGGTGTATGTGAATAAACACGTTTAGAATGGATCGGCGTCGATGTCCTTGGAGGTGATTCAGCGAACCTGTCAACACGTTATCTTCATGGTTGTAAGCACATCAACTACTCGTCTGATTTGCATTCGCACATGCGAGCTCATTTGTCTGTACAGAAACCTCCTAACAATGCCAGTGACGACCAATCGGCTCAAACGCTCACATCATTCACAGAACTGACCCCAACCTCGACAGCATCTCTTATCGCCACCCCCCATAGTTACTTCGCACTGAACTGAAATTAATGCCGTATTGCCGTCACTAATGTACCATTGGCAGATATTATTCTTGCAGAACGCTCCAGTGAATTTACATATCTCTTGACACGCTAAGGACAAGAATGAGAGGATGAGCTTTGCGAGGAATTGCGAGATCTGAAACAGATTTTATTTAACTGAGGTTGGAAGTTGCTGGTAAGCGTTCACTTTGCAGTTGCTGTTTTGACAAATTCGAATTTTAGTTGAGTTCTGTATGACAGTCGGTAGATTGTTCCCCTTTCTAGCGACTCTTTTCCAATCTGTCAACCAATTTCATTTGGGAACAACGAGTATATGCAGTGAACAACAAGCAGACGTTATACCTTTCATGATGAAACTGCCGATCATCGCATTATACTCTTCCAGTCAACATCTTGAAGCGAAAACAATTACGCCTCATCGCTGGCTGGATCAGCGTACATGTTCGCTTTCGGTAACAATACAAGAACGTTAAAGTTGATGTTTGTATAAAGAGACAATGTTTGCAAACTTGGTGCTCGGATATTGCAACTGTTACGAAACAATAGCAACCTTCAGCAAGTTCCTCCATTATCGTGAAATCAGCGACTGTTGGGGGTGGTGTTTAGAGGTTGAAAAGTTGAGTGGGAAAGCACGAATATTGCTTGAGAGACTTGAGTGGGGATTAGAGCTATGTCTGGCGACTAATTGTGCTTCGATCGCGATCTAAACGCTAACGTTATCCACTTTTGAGCCGCTTATAAGCGACATAAGGTGGTTATGCGTTTGGCGATGTGTATTATTCTCTGACGCTACGGTACTTGTGCTGGGCAGGTGGGCGCGCTGTGGGGAGCGCCTTACAAATTACATATCGTCTCATGTGTAAATTCGCAGCGCATAGATGTTGATCGACGATGAGCCAGCAAGTTAGCGTCCATTTTCCCTGCCGACTGCCCTTTGACCTCAGTTTGATGCTTCGTCGTTGCGCCATTACGCTCTAAATCGTCGTCTTTTCACACCCTCACGTAGTAGTCATCGCAGCAAGCGCAATCTTTTAATCATTACAGATACAACATTCACGAATATGCACGTCTTATTGCCAAAAAGCAACGAGAGTCATAGGAAATACGTCATCATAACGGATATTCAGACTGACCACTTGAAGAATAAAAGATGTGTGCTTCTATTCGATGATGTTATTCACACACTCTCATATATTCGAAATGATCGCGTTCAATAGCAGTACTGCGTATTTCGTAATATCCAATCAAAATGACGCATCGACTTGCTTGTCCCAGCGATGTATGACAGCGGCCAATTTAAAAAGTCCTGATGCACGCAAAACTAAAAGCTACGGAATTTGCCCAATCAGCATTCAATCAAGCTGAATGAAGCCATAAGGAGTTGCTAGTTGAGTTAAGAATTACAGCTGACAAATTCCAATTTTCTTGGTGAAGATGTTGTGAGCAACACGACAAGTTACATCGGAGCCACAATTCATTTTGTTTTGGCATTTTAATAAACGATGAAAAATCCTTTAAAGAAATCTCAGTGAAAGGCGACTTCCTGATTAATGGCAATGAAAGCACCGAATTGTGAAGAGACCGAATGAGGAGCATGACAAATCAACAGCTTTTTTTCGCTGTTTAAACTCAGTTAGTGAAGAGTGAAGTTTATTGGTACACTTGTTTTTCCACAGGTCATTTAATACCAATAATAAGCTCCAAGGAACTTTCATTATTCGACAAAACAAAGATTCACTTTGTTTTTCCTATCAAAATTCGCTATTGGCACACATCCCTCCAGCTCAATAGATCGATGTGGGAGAAATTTTCAGGCCATTTTTTTTGCAGCACGCCAAACTCAAGTGCAGAAGCCTATCATGGTCGACCAGTCTATATCACCCACTGAACACGCCTGAGTGCCAAAGTTGAGTTTATGCTGTAGAAAAAAAAAGCCTTAAAACTCCATATTTCCGTGTTGGCCACTTCTGTGATTTCCTGTGGTATCCGATTTGCTTTTGAAAACACTAAAAAATGTTGAAAACCGGAAGCTCAACACTTTCCGCTGCTAAGAATCTCATTCGGATTTTTGCAAAATCACTGAGGCAAAATTGCGTTGTAGAGCCACTGGAAATATTCTAAGACTGCATAGCACACCAGAGAGACTGCGGATACGAAATATGTTTTTGTCGGTTAAGAACTAACCAATCCAAGCACTTGAACAAATATGCAAAAACGATAACAAAATGCTGCATAATGCGCTCTTTTTCAGAATGATGCCCTGAAAAGTATTACGTTAAAAAGAGCATTTAGAGCCATTTCAAAATTGCACAAATTTATGCAATAAATTTCTTGGCATATTTGAGTTTCAATAAATCGCAAAGGTTGTGATGAGTCATAACAAAGTTAGGGAACCTTCCACACCATTGATAACGAGTAATTAAAAAAGCACATAGCAATGAGCGGTCGGTACAAAGAATGCTTGGACTAAGGTAAGATTTCTTGAAATTCCTCAGTTCTGCGCAGTTAAATTCTATCACATAAAAAGTTCTGCTTACGACTTTGACTCACAACGTTAAACACTCAATTTTTAGTTGCATTGATAGGGTTTCCGATTGGTAATGAAGTTGATAGGACGAGGGTTAGTTCTTAGAAGAGATGACATTGAGATCACGGACTGCATTCAAAGATCACTAGTGAATACGTAACGTGTGAAAAACTCATCAAGTTTGCTTGAATTCGCAGCAATTTCAACTAACCTCGATAGTTTAGCTTGCAGGATGTCTAACGTTGAATTGCTTTGAAGCGGCAACTTAGCTCTGATAATATTAATAACATTTATCAATGAGACGTAATTGTTGCGATGTGCGTGTTGCACTCGCTCAAAAAACGCTTGTAGAAATAAATCGCTTGTGCGGAACATGTGCAATGTCACTATATCATTGCTTGCTAGTGCGTTACAAAGCAAATTACTTGGAATTTGGGTGTTTGTATATAAATACTGAAGGGCAGCTTTCGTAGGCGTTCTCCCACATGTGTGCATAAAAGAAATTGAGCAGACGTTACAACTTACGAGTCATCTATCGCCTAAATTTCGTTGAATTTTCTTCGGTGATGTGCCAGCTTATGAATGCATCACTAATTTGCGGATAGGGAGTGGGTGGGGATTAAAATTTTTCGATGCGTCGGTCCTGCAGGTACCAAACCCATTGGTTTTGAAAATTGTTAGTGACTGAAACTAATACTACACTGCAAAATGCTTTACCATCTGAAGTTGAACCCATCACCGATTGATTGTTTAGGAATTTCCTAGATAATATATCGGAATTTTTGTGCCATTTCCCTGACCTCGCTGTTCAGATTCCATTTTCCTATAGCAATAGATAAGTGAGAGAAAAACTCGTCACTTTCATTTCTGAACTTCACCATGTTAGTATTGCAAACTATTAGCATATTCTCAGGATATGCATTTATGTCATATTGTAATACGCACCTTTCTTCGTAGAGGACGCTGTGTTGGAGCACAACCTTAAAATGAGGGAAACTATTACAGAAAATCGAATGGATTCAGCATTGTGAGTGTTGTAGCGTTTTGTTGTAGTTAGGAAAGCTTGCACTACAACAGTTTGCAAGACTCATTTCAGTGACCGTTCCACAAATCTATTTATATTTCTGAACAAGACAGAATGCTACATCTGAACTCTCTTTCGACTCACTTTTAAAAAAGCCCACCAATTCCATTATAAGCATCTCTGAGTTTGAAGCCAGAGGCAGTCTTACCAGAAAAAGGAGGAGAGAAAAATTGCTGATATTTCCACAAACAACTTTCCCCAGTTAATAACATAACAAATAGTAATAGAGCACGGCATGACTGCATATAAGAGCGCTAGCACAATTCTCAAAACGTTATTCCCATTTTTGCGCATCGGCACGCTAACGTGCTGTCCGTAATTTAGCTGTGTTAATGTTTGCTTTTGTGGAGATGTTTTTATGAGCGTATCTCGTGCTTTGACAGCGATGTGATGAAATAATATATCGAGAAGGGACTACTCAACTTAAAATCAACAATTTATATTTTAAGTAAACCATAGCCGAAATTGCCTTTATGGGTAGGTATCACTAATTCGGAGAGTAACATTCATTCATATTTCATCATGAAACCGCTGTCACAGCTTTCACATCCTGAATCGAATACAAAGTTATGAGAATTATCCGATGCGAATGCAGCATCGTTTGCAGCTTCTTCACAAAAGTTGGCCATTTGTGGCGCCGTTTTTTTGAGTGAATGTTTTTTTTTTTTTAATTTTTACAAAGAGACAGCAATTTCGTTGGAATTTGATGTCTGTGCGCTGGGTCACGCACATTAATCATCACTGTGGCTAGTTGAGGTGCACTCTAGACGCTTCACTATTCGCCCTGAAGTGTTGGTTTTTTTGCAGCACCTACAAAATCGCCACTCATCAATTATTCGTTCCTTTGATAGATATCATTTCTGCTATTAGCTGCGTAGGTATGCAATAAATGCTCGATAATTATTGCAATAATGAATATTCACCCCTTTCCAAATACATCGTTTTAAAGTGCTTGCTGATTGCATGAATTTAGTTCATAATAATTTGTTGAATATCAGTGAACTATTTTGAGCAATTTAGAGAATGTTGCTCACTTGAATATCTTCCTTTAAAAAATCTCCCCAAGGTGTTGTGTATTTACATTTAGCTATTTTCTACACGTTATTGAAGGGTTTTGTAATTCTCAAAAATCTTTATGCATCCCACGTTGTTGTTGAATATTTGTAATCCGCTATTGCATCTATGATACGTAATGCTCATTCACATACGTTATATTTGATGAGTTTAACTTATAGATGGCTAATTTCAATTGGTCGCATCCACATTCAGCGTCTCGTGCATATTCACATCTGTAATACTTAAGAAGCATATGGTCAACGCATACTCACTAATGTATTTGCACACTATAGACGACAATTTGTTTCACTCACATTCATCGAAGAATTCTCCTCGAAAATTTGCGTCTAAAATGAGATCGCAAACAAATTCCATCAATCTCTATTCGACATAAAAGAAACTCGTAGTTGGACAACTCGAATCGCTCTAAAAAAATGCAATACGCGCTATGTTATACGAAGACGAATGCTATCATTGTTTCGTTGTTTCTTGTCTCATTATCGAAAATTTGTGTGCATAAACGATAACCTTTTAATTGACTTTGTGAGAATTTGCAAAAAATATGTCAATATATGAGCGTGTTCGATTAATAAAGTTGCATTTAACGATAACTAAGCTGAATTTAGCACTTTTGCAAAGGGTAACGAAAGGGTCGGTTTCTATTCCTTTTTTTTCAGTTGGATTTTTCATTTCGATTTTTTTTCTCAGTCGACTTTCGAGCGTCTCTTTCATTGTCTTCAGCGACAGCTGCTTCCACATTGTTATATGTCTTTTTTTTTCAACGTGATGAGTTGGTCATTGTTGCTTTTGAAATTTGCTGCTCGATACCACCTTTCGTTGATAGCGGGCTGTGTTTTTTCAGCATTTATTTTCTGATAGCACTAAATGAATGCTGAAAATAAATTTTTTTATATGGGTATTCAAAAAACGTCTATAAAAATGCACTGAGACGAAGCGATTTGCACAACTAGCTCGTCTGGTTGAACATCCTTTGCACTTGCTTCAGCGGTCTAACGGACTTTATTTCCATGTAGCATGGTTGAAAGTCCCTTTGGAGCGAAAAAATTTCACAAAACATATAACTAATTGTAGGTCAAAGAGTTCATTTCAGGATGTCACCAAAATTTTCGCTTTACAACTCATGAAAGTGGTGTCTGCCATTTACGGAAACACTGTAAAAAAAAGTTACGAAATTTCCCATACTATTTTCATCCATTTTCTAAGTAGTTTTTCCAACGAACAAGAAGGATAACTCGAGCTAAAGACAAACAGTAGTTTTAGCACACGATCGCTAGTAACTGCTACCAATGAATGATGCAGCGATCGAAGGACGTTCGAGTGTATTTATTGCTGGATGTGCATCGAGTCGGCAATGCTTTCACTGTCTGCTTGGAGTTGTTAGTCTGCGAGCGCGGATCGATGTGTGCTAAATTTGCTCGCTAAATTTGTGTAGGTGCACACTTCACAAACAACACTTTTTCATTCGGTTCAATGCGACTATTAACTGCTCAACGCAACAAGAGACCCTATCGTAGTCGCACAAAAAATGGGAACCTTCTTTAGTGGGCTAGCGTAAAGCTGATACTGCTTTTTGCGTGCTTTTCTTTTTCTCTTCTACCTAGATGGAAGAGTATTTCGAAGGAATTTCTAATGGCGTCTTTGCGACGATAACACACGAATCATTATTGCCCTGTAGTCAATATCCGCCAGCTGATTGTTGCTGACAGCACGCACCGCCACTCGACGTGGTTGACGTCGAGCACGCTTTCTGCATGGTGCGCCTGAAACTTGCAAAAAACGTGCTGTTCACCACCACCTAACCACAGACTTTTTGGTACACTAGCAACTTGCTTGTCGCTCATCAGTTTTTTCCCACATTTCGTTCCAACCTAAATTGTTAAGTTGAACTCGTCTTTTAAAACCAATTTAATGCCCAGTTTAGCTCTGCCTTCCTTCTCGTTTCCTCCTTTTTTCTCATGGGCACGATATGAATAATTCCTTTGAAAGCGTGGATGGTTACTCTGCTTTGCACGTAGCTGAAAAGCAAGAATTTGCAGCAAGAAGCACACACTGTGAAGACAACTTCCGCATCGTCATCGGGCTCTTCTTTGCAATGCTTAACCAACTGTTGTGATAAGATGCCTTAGGTTAACCTCTATAAACATACGAGAGAGCGCCCACAGGAAGGCGCACAGGCCGTAACCACAAACGCTGTACAAAGAAGTGGACAGGAAAATTGATGTGTGCAACAAGACGACACGGAAAGGCTTCGATGAACATAAGTGACTGTGGCCGCACAAAGAAGTTGCCTATCGTACACATCGCGTGCCAACAACAGTAGGCTGTATAGTAGCATATAACACCTAGTTTTAGTATTTATGCGGTCGGGTGGGGCCAAGGCTTTGGAGTTTATGAGGCTGCCGACCTTACCACCACAAACTTGAGGAGATGCCAAACTCGAATTCGCGCCCGGCTCGACCGCAACGCAGTGTTGCTGTAACTCTCTGTAATGCAACGCCGTAACAATTCCGCATAGCTCATGTTACCTGGTTCTGTTGCCTGCGCGTTGTTGACATTTTAGTTGGTCGAAATCACAACTAACGATGTCAGTGTATTTGCGGTGTGAAGGCATATCGCGGAAACTGTGCGCTGTTGTTTGTATCTTCCGTAGCGGAGTTGTTCATGTTGATCGTTTTTCATGGTGTACTTTCTCAAGGTCGCATTCCGCCGTCGTCATAATGCACACCTGATTACTCGCGAAGAGTATCACACCGCGTTCTTCATTTGTCTATCGTTGTTTCATCTTCAGCTGATAAAAAAAAAGAGCTGGTAGCATTTTATGAAATGAAATGGAAAATTTTAGAGAAATATTGAAGGAAATTCTCTAGCGGATATTGTACAGCTTCTATAGGCTGTTGAGCTCGCTATTTTGCACCAATTGAAAGCGCTGTATGTTAGATGAAAAATCGAGGATATGCGGTCCTATTCGGCGGAGTGTATTGGGAGTGGCCTGGATGATTTGAAATGAAGAATGCATATGTGTGGTTGTATTAATGAGAGATAAATTTTGCTAGAGTGCCAATATGCTTGCTTGAATTGGTTTGCAAGTATTTTCTGTAGCTCTTCCAACGTTCACGATGAGTTCTTTGTTTATTCCTTTGCATACTACAAGCGATCATTTTCATAGACACCCTTCTGCGATGTTTTCCTCCTCCAATCTTGCGTAAATGAACATTAATAAAATGCAAACATTTGGCACAATAGAACCCGATTTGATAAAGAAACATTCTGAGACCGAATAATTTAAGCCCATAAAGGTTTTTATAGCTATCCGAGTTGTAATAATTAGGTATTTCTGGAGGAATGTAGTGATAGCCTGAAATTCAAGGAATTATCGCAACGCATAAACGAATGTGCTGATCTCACGAATGATTGCAATAGTTTGCAGGACACGTTTGATCACCATAATTTGCTGGTTTTTTTCGTTTTCTGATCAAAGAGATCTAGAAAAAGACTGCTAGGAAAGTGGAATTCCTATGTACTTGTTTACGCTATACAAGAATTGAATGCTTCGATGACGATTTTTATAATGCAAAGCGATAAAACGGGCATCAAAAACACAAAACGAGTATTGTTTGTGGTGCAGTGTGTATGTGCATGATGAATCAATTGATGGTGCTTTCTATTTTGAGAATCGAACAAAACACCGACAACTCATCATATCTCTCCAGCAAATTCTGCGCTTTATCTTCTTCAACAAAACCCCCCATTCATTTGTCTCTCTTGTCTCTTCTTCCGAGGAAATTGTTCCTAGGAGAAAATTTGGGCTGAAAATTTTAGACAATTGACACGCTGTCAAAGTGCAGCTATTCACACTAGCCGATGCTAATCCCATTCAGTGACGGCAAATTTACCCATTTCAGAAGAGTACTTCTTCAGAACTTTAGAAGTTTTCGCTTCTTCCGTATGTTTATGAAAAGAATTTTTCAAAGCCTGTTTACTCTACGACTGCATGTTTTTCTTGTAGAAGCCGAGTTGTGAATGCTTACCTGTTGTGCGAGTGTAACTTTTTGTGCGGTGAAAAGAATGCAGAGCAGTGTTAATGCTGGCCGATTCCTCTGCACCTTTTGGATTGTTCAATTAGGTGCTAGATCGCCAGCCTTCTGTGCTCACCCTTCTATAAACGTACATATGTGAATCTGTTTCTTAAATCTAGCGATAAACAAAGCGGTAAATGCAAACTTATGCAAGAGCATTAGAAATTCGTAAGGATGCTGGATTAGTTAGTTGTGTTAGCAATCCAGTACCACCGATAACAGATAGTTGAAATGGTTCGATGTTAATTTTTTCAAGTATTTGTTGTTGCACTGTGAAATGGCAGTCGAAGCACCGTTCCAAACCAAACCGCCATCTGATATGTTTTCTCGCCAATATTGTCGTCGAAATCGTACTTGTTGCATCTACAAAATATTTATTGACTTAAAGAATCAATTACAGCTAATTAGAATGCGATTCGAGCATTCTTATCCAAAGACCGTTCTTTAAAATAAAAGTTGAACAAATTCGATCACCTCGATTGAGGTTGAGAGTTTTCAATGATCGATGGTAATATAATATTAAACACTATAGACCGGCTTTGATCTCTCTGTCGAACAGTGAAGATTATCATGGGTACTAAGCTTGTTTCTTTCGCACGCTGATTTTTCCCGTTTGCCTTATACGTGCGTATTGGTGTTCGTTTGCATTTAATCATCAATGCCAGTAAAGTGATAAGTTTTGAAATGTGCGGAAGTGGTCTGCTTAATACAGAGATTATGCTGAAAGCGCTTTGGACTGCGATCAACGTTCAGCAATGCTTACAACAGCAACTTCGATCGCCGCATTCTTTGAGGTTGCTATTGATGCGCCGACTGACATCCAAAAAATTTTCACGTCATGTCGCAAGCCCAATAAGACTTTCAATTTTGCGTCTGTCCACACAAGCAATCGTTTTCGTAATGCCATTTGCGATTGCTCATCATTCGCAGTGTCTCATCTTATTTCAAACGAAATTTCCGCTCAAAAAGAAACACCGACAATTTTTCTTTCACTATTTTAATTCAATTCCTTGCAAGTAATTCAGGTTTCTATAAAATATTTTGGGAACTTTTATACAAATCCCACAACTCCAGCAAAAGTTTAAAATTGGACACAGAACCAATTCTTACTTCCTCAGCCAAGCTGAACAAAAAATAGTTCGTAGAGATATCTGCAAATAAAACTACCAATTCGGAGAATAAATTCTTTACAAAATACATATGTTACGAAGTCTCGTCGACTTATTGTTAACCATGGACTCCAATGATCTCCGAAAAGAGAGGAGGTGGTGTTCCACCGAGTTGAGGTTGTCGGCCTGTCCAAACATGACCAGAACATGATACTAGAGCGGTTTAAGTCAGAAAAGTTACCGTGTCGGTGGCGGGTGTAGGGCGATGCCTGGAAATTACGATTACATTGAGTGCAAATTTTGGCGCCGATGTTCTTAAAAATTGGCATATTGAATTTTGATCGAGGGTATTTGTTGTTTGTTCCTAGACAAACGACAATCTTCATGTGGTTTATTTACAATAAAAGGCTCTATGCGGGAGTAATCAAATTATGGGGGCATTCAGAAAAGAGCGCACACGAAGTGCTTGTGGATGAGTGAATCATCGAGAGCTGTGAGCGTTCGCCTACACGAAGGGGGACAATTGGAGAGGAGCACTGCTGCACAGCGGCAGCCGGCTGCATCGATTTCGGTCTGCAAGTGTCCATTTGCGATCGCCTATTGTCCTTCCTTGAAGCGATCTGCTTTCATTGCCACCGTCTGTGTGTGTGCTTTCTTGGTGCAACGCAGTAATTGTGTGTGGGATGGGTCGGTTTCGATTTGTGCTGCTGACGCTTATGAGGGTCTCTTTTAGCAATGACAGCGCCCAGCAAATTCGACACTGCCTCTCCATCCTGCAATGTTTATCTCTGAAATCAGTGCCCCGAATATGAGCATCAAATTCTCTCGTAGAATGTAATTAACTCGTTATGAATACGCTTTATATGAACTCATCTCATATTTAACCAATCAGTTAATTTTGGAATTCATTTTGGAACGCTTTATCAGAACGCATTTAGCGCAAATCATCGACTGTGAGAAAATTTGCAGCTATACACTTTGTGAAACACTTCCTCCTCAACCGCACCTCGAAACGTGTCCCCTTTTTGATGTTGGGTAAGCTTCGATTTGAATTTCGCTTAGAGAATAAAATCCAAGTTTGGAAACTCCATTTTTATTTGAATTTTTATGTTCATCTAAACGTTGTTCAAAGGACGAATAAACTCCACTCTCGATCGCAATCTCAGTCTCGGCTTCATCCGAAAACGGAGACAAGGCTATTCATTTGGGGATATGGAAAAGAGACCAGTGCTGCCCACTAATATGCGAACGTGGACATTGATGTGCGGAAGGGGGTGGATCAGAGAGGAGGAAGAAGGCGTGTAGGTGTTTTGTATGTTGCAGCACCTTCCACTCAGTCTAGCTTGGCATATTTTTCCACTGCTTCATACAGGAGTTTCTCGTTGTTTTTTTTTTTTAAATCTTTTCGCTACACCGACGTAATACATCGTCACAATATTTCAAGCATGTGGGTCTTTCTCAATGTTGGGGCATTATGTGAGCCTTGTGGTATTGCCACATTAATCGCTAAAATCGGAGAACAGAAATTTGAGAATCGTTTTAAATATCTGTCTGAAACTAGTGTACGACTTTAAAATTGCACCATCAATAATGAACTAACAGAAACGAACAACTGTGTTTCTCACACACAGTATTTGACAATGCTGTCACATCAGCTTAAAATCATAGCTTCCGAACAACTGGCGTCATGACTTCGTTCAATTAGTACGAGTCTTCGTTGCTTCGCGTGTGAACGCAAAATTGCTTTTTTTTTAGACGGAGGAAGGGAAAGTAATTTTTTTCCGAGTAATTTTGTAGGGTTATGAGGCTGTAGATAGTAAAGAAGAGGGCTAGCGTTGCATTACCTAACCATAAACGTTGTAAAAGAACTATTCTAGTGGAAGAAGCAAATTATCAAAAAAGCATTTATGCATTGGTGATAATCCGATACAGTGTGCCTGTCGAAGTAGTACCGAGAATTTGCACAACACTCATATTTGCACTTGGTGAAACCTTTTAGGATATAACAGGTTCGCATGGATTACAAACCTTTATGCACTTAATCTGCGAAGATTTCCCACCCTTTCTCTGAGAGGAAACCAGCAATACGTACTGAATCTCTGATGATCAAAAGTGAGACAGGAAGAAACTGATCAATGACAAATCGTTGACTTGTTCGAGTTGTTCGCGGAATGCGCCCCGGTTGTCGAGTGGTGCATCTAGCATGGTCACTCCCTGCCGAGCTCTCCGTTGTCGCCACTTCTCGTCGGGACCTTCAATGCTCAACGGTGATTCCAGTACTGCGACCTATTGGTAGTGATACAGTTTGTCGAGTCGTCCAACGCAGCGATTTGCTAGTGCCGATGCTATCTGTCGAACTTCCGAAGGTGGCAACCTTGCCCTACAGAGATGTTCGTCCACTCCCCAAACGGATTTGCTACTTGGCGATAAGCTCAACGAGGTAAGTGACACTGAGGAACCAGACGGGAGCTGCGAAGCGGCACACTACCCACTCAAGCACACCTTGATCTGCAATCCACAACAATCTGTTTGCATGCAAAACTTCATACTTGGGTAACTAAACCTTTACTCGAACATCAATTAGCAACGATGATTAGCGCACATACGTACAATGTGAGACAATGCGGCTTAATTCTATGTCATTACAAAGGCTACAGAATTTACAAGGCAAACTGAGTTCAAACCTGACCCACAGATAAAAGGGAGGACAACAAACAAAGATTCACTCACCGAAGGAAGAACCGAAACTGTCAGAGAATGGGTAACAACTATTACAATTACAAATGACCCTAGACACAACCAGAATATCGAGAACAGAAAAAAAACCCGACAAAAAACCCGGCAAAAAACCCGGCAAAACCCGGCAAAAACCCAGCGTGCAAAAAAAATGGGTGGAAGCGATGGATCGCGGCGAACCCCCGATCATCGTTTCGCGGTGATCAGTTATATATACTGCGATTGTTGTTGTGTTGCAGCAATCCTTCGATTGTGCATGTTTCCTCTCATTTTTGGGTTCAAATTAGGACTGCCTCTCTTTGCTTTCTTTGTTTGCTACAAGAGCAACTTGCACCTTGCCTCCAACTCATTTTTGCACGCTGAACCAGAGCAAGCATTATTGCTGACTTGTNTCTGTAAATCGCTCATGCTGCTGTGCCGCATCGTGTTCGCATAGAATTGCAGTGAATTAGAGGTTTTACAAAATTTGCAGTTTTGGCGTAACGTTGCGTTGGAACGGAATTAGTGTGGTGCAGATGCTGCAGCTCACTTTCAAAAGGTTTTTTTGCACCGACACAATGGTCTGCTTGGATCAGTCCATAGGAGAACGTCCACAACCTTCGTTGCTTTTACTGAAAATGAACATGTGGGAGGTGCCGCGACAGGGAATACCATCTACTGAGGGAATCTTCTCTGGATATATGGAGTTTTTTCGGGATATTGAAAGATCATCTTCTCTATGGAACAACACAGACGTAACCGTCTGAACACAATGAACCTAAATCATCGGATCTTGCGAAGAGTCGATCGACGCTGAACACAAGACGTTCGTAAAAATTTTCAAATATTTTACGTACAGCGCTGCACCCCTGTGACTGTTCCGCCAACCACAGCGTGCAAAGAGGTTGATCAATAAGCGCATCCTCTCGAAGCACATGTGGGTCTACCCCTTTCATTGGACAAGTTTCGATATCTTGTTTATTGTTAGAGAATATGATTGTCAAGATGTCCCACTGAACTTTAGAGCAATGCGTTTCTTTCATCACAAAAGATGCCAAACGTTCGAAAATATTGTTTTGGGACCAATATTGATTCAACTTTCAGTTCTTTCCAGTTCTGATCACTTGGCAATCATCCTGCAGTTTGCAGTAAACTGTCCTCTTAAACTCGGAGGGATGGGATAAGGCAGAGTTGTTCACGTGTTACTCGAGTAACATTAGTCAACAACCAACTTCATCGGTCATTTGGCCAATGTCACGTAGTTTTAGGCTATGTTTTCAGAAAGACCGTCCCTTTATTTTTCATCTGTTAGGACCATTGCATGCGTCGGTTATTGATCAATTGCTTTCTATATACATGAACAATGGTATCGAAGTGAAGTGGCCTGGTTTCAGTTCCATCTCAGCCCCGCGGAAGCTGGATTGGAAAATGTTTGAGTTTATTGGGAGACCGTTTTACCGGATTCATGTCATGCGGTATATCGTGCTTACATGATACTGCTGTGAATTAGCTATTTTTGAGAGGCTGCGGTTTTGGTGCGCTGTTGCGCTAGAGCGTGACTTGTTTAATACAACTACTACTAGTGAAGTCGAGAAGATGGACTGCGCGAGACATGTTGGTGTGCATGGCTTAGTTTACTACTTGAGAGATTTCTAAGAATTACTTGCTAATGAACGGAGTTCTCTTGAGGGATAATGCAACATGTGGATATGGAAATGTTGCATTGTTTTCAAACAAATGAGTTGCAGTGATGCAGAAGAGAGGTGCGAAGAGCCACGAGTAGCCCTCGTCAGATAACTTCTTAATAAGTCGGAGTTGTTTTCGTTCATTCGAAATGTATTTTCCATTAACTGGAGAAATGTGTGTATCTCGATGATGTTGCAAATTTCTTTGATATCAAGCGACCTTTTTTATTTCGCGAATTCATTTCGTCTCTGATTTTAAGTCTATATTGGAAGTTTTTTGCGAAAGGCACGCTGAAATCGTGGCACTTCCGGTCCACTGTAATACAAAGTTGTGCGCAAACAGAGTTCAAAGAATTTCGACACGCAAAGCAGTCGCGACATAGGCCTATAATTTGGCGTTTTTTGCACGTCGCCGTTATATCCTTGTATGGGATGGTTGCATTTGCAGGTCTCCATTCTTCATACTGTTTCCCCATTGCAGTGATGCATTTAGCAGAAGGCATACTTCCACCACGGTCCGATTTTTCTCAAATTTAGCATTCTATTCATAATTCTATCGAAATCTTATGCTCTGTTTGATCACATATGAGCGAACATCTTTGTTAAAAATCGACGTCGAGCTAGTCAAGCTTCAGCATGCCCGTTTTCGGGTATGTTTCGTGATCAGTCCATTGTAACGAGGGACTCTTTTGCAACAATTTGTCTCCCAATTAATGTCACGGTTCCCTGTAGCGTGTATCGTTCAGACGCACTGCCTCACGAATCTTCCTGCGAATCTATGGAATTTTTTCAGCTCGCGAAGACAAGACCCGCTCTTTCCTCACATAGATGAGGAAACCCACGGTAGGATTTTTCCGACTGCGGGACGGTTTAGTTGCTCAACACAGCTATTAAAAGTGACTATAAAAAGGAATCAAAAATAACTGTTTTAAGAATACACAAGTGAAGAAGCACGCCAAATGAGACGACACTACATCATTCCGCTCATCTGGGCGGCCATTTTGACGAGTTATCAACAAATAATCAAATATGCGCCACATTACGTTCATATTCGCTTGTACGATCCTGCAAAAGATTTATTTTCTCTGACCCGTTACAATGTGAAATTCCGGCCATTGCAAAATTCTTGCAATATTTTGACAATGTTTGATGTGGAGTTGACTGACCGACAAGAACGACGACAGAAGAGGTGGCTTTACAGTGAAAATTGTATCGGCAGGAGGGATAAGTACAACGAAAGCAGGAATACCTTGAATACCTTGAACAGCTGTGATTTCATCGATTTCGTCGTTTTCTGCATCGGTGCAGCCGACAATTTTTCCATCTTTCACGATCACGAGCCCGCCGCATCCAAACAACGCAACATAGACGTCACAACGGATCTTCCCGTCTTGATGGGATCTGCCGCGTGGTCGCTTGACCTCTTTTGGGTGCCATTTAAGGATTCGCTTACTCCACCTTATTCATCCAGACTACACGATCAGCCTATCTTTGTTTTCTTTTGTAAATCTCTTCAACGATGTCCTTTACGGTAGGTCTAGAACTCAAATCTTCGTTCTTGACGTGTTGTAGTCTGCTGACACCCATTATGCGCCTTTCCGTGGCTCGCTGAGTGGTCGCTAATTTACTTTCTTCAGCGAGGATGGTGTTCGACGTTTCACACTCATACAGTAAGTAGTACAGGGAAGACGGTGGAATTGGAAAGTTCTACTTTTACGGACGGTGTTGTCTTCACATCACAGAAGATATCCTTGAGCTTGATGAAGGTTGTCCATCATGCTCTTCTTCTCCTGCTCAGCTCTAGACCCAAATTGTTGCCCATTTGCACAAATTGTCGTAGGTATAAATACTGTTCCACGAGCTCGATGTTCTCACCATCGAGTTTCATGGTGAACTGAGGACTAAATGCGTTCTTCATCCATCGTTTTACCTTTGTGAATACTGAGCCCAGTTTCCTTGGCCTTACTGTTGAGTCCATTTAGTAAATTCCGCAACTTTCCCGGGTCGTACTACATCATCCGCAAAGAGAAGCATTTGAAGTTTTTGGCCGTCAACATTGAAGCCGTCTTTATATTCCCTAGAATTCCTTCGAGAGCTGATGAAGAGGCTTTCGGGGAGCAGATATCTCCTTGTTTTAAACCTCCTCCGATTTTTCCCGCGTACGATTCGGATAGCGAATCTTTGATGATTCGAATATAAACGGGACCCGCTCCTCGATCGGAGAGGCTTTCGAGTGCTGCGTTGTGCTTCACCGAGTCGAAGGCTTTCTTGAAGTGAAAAGAATAGGCAGAGCGGCATCTTGTACTCCTTCCATCTTTCTATTAACTGAGATAGGGCGAAAGAGTGATCGGTTGTAGAAAACCGCTTTAGGAAGCCTGTTTGCTCACGTCTCATGCTTTCATCGAGGATTGCTTCAATTCTGTTATAGATTACTGTCATGAAAATTTTGTAGACATGTGGTAGCAGGCATATCGGATTTCTTTTCGGGTATCATCACTGTTCGCGACGATCGTTTCCATTCCACCGGAATTTTCACCAGGTTCAGGTACCACGAAAACGCTCAACGCTTTTGCGAGAATTTCGACGCTTGCTTCGATCTCTTCCACGCGTATTCCGTCAACAGCTAAGGCGTTCATGGCGCATATCGCTTTTTCAACCTCACTGGGTATTATTTCCGGGACGGACGAGGGTGCATTGGAGGCTTTTACTGGAACAGTCGACGAAAAGAATTTTTCGANCTTTTTCAACCTCACTGGGTATTATTTCCGGGACGGACGAGGGTGCATTGGAGGCTTTTACTGGAACAGTCGACGAAAAGAATTTTTCGAAGAATGTTTTGCACATTTCTTCCATCTATTTTCGATTGGTTTTTCGTTCTCTTGTTCCGTCGATAAACGCGGGTGGGATCTTCTGATGCAGTTGTACCGCTCTCTAAGGTTCCTTCAGACTGGTCTTCTCATCTGCTGCTTTCCGTAACTTGCCTTTCCTGCAAGCGCCATAGTCATCTGTCATCTCTTTTGTAATAGCTTCCACAGAGGTTTGTATTCTAATCTCGTGCTGCTCTTTGCAGCCATTTGTCGCTTTCTATGAAGAAGGTCGATCGTGGCAGTATAAAGACGGTTCCCGGCCTGTTTCACGACGTTTACAATGGCTGCAGCTTTACATTTCTCAAGCTCCTTGAGGAGGTAACCGTAATCCGTGTTCACATCGCTACCAGAAATGTCCCATCTTTCGTTTTTAACTGCTTGCAAAAAGAGATTGGGGGAGGGGGGGGGGG
>JAARMF010000591.1:0-27699 GCA_022844705.1 Toxascaris leonina | reverse complement strand
TTCGGGCGGCAAGTGGCCGCGGACGATTTGCGACTTAGGCAAGATTCGCCACGGAAGTATTTTATTCAATTCCTTAGGTCTGTTTCTCGTTGGGTTGTCCAAACATTTGGTACGTTTGTTTGGAATTCCTAGTTTCTTAGATTCGTGGTGCTTTTTCGATGATAGTGGTCACTCAACGATCTTACGAAACAATTGTTTTTCTAGCATAGGACTGCTAATCAGTGGGAGAGAATGGAAAGAGAGGTGATAGCTTATGATAACTCAGTTTATGATAACTCATGTCTAAATTGTTAGTTTTTTATCGAGCGCTCTAAGTGACATTGGTATTTCGTAAGCTGCTGTTTGAACCAGGCATCACTGCTTAATAATCTCTGTCAATGTCTGCGCCGGTTTCTGTACCTCTAGAATTATGCGAGCCACTTTTGCAAAAAGGTTGCCATGTAATGCCAGGCGTTCCAGTGCATTCACTCCTTACCTTTTTTCATTNTACCTCTAGAATTATGCGAGCCACTTTTGCAAAAAGGTTGCCATGTAATGCCAGGCGTTCTATGACCGTGCCCTACTTTTCCACCAGTCTTTATTGCATCGTGTAGAAAACGTCCCTTGAGAGGCAATGGGAGTGGGAGATAATCGTGAATGGCATATGCATAACCTTCTAGCTGAATGACTTAACCTTGCAAGAAGTTTTGAATGGAGTTTTATAAACGCTATTTTGTCAAGGGCTTCATCTTATCGTTGTGCCGAATAAGGGAGTTGTTTACAACGAGGAGAAGGCTCTGAAGAACGAACAGGATATGAAGCAGAAAGCGCTGTTGCGGTTGGAGGAGAACAGGAAGAAACGGAGAAGTAATCCTTTACCTTCATTCCTCTACAAGTATTTCCGTACCTTTGTTTTATTTCATCACTTGTTTTTTTATCGCCTTTGCTTTCCTTCAATTCTGAAGACAAATAGTATCTCAAGAAATTAGTTTTTCATCATAAAGTTGATTCCTTTTTCAGAGCCACCAGATCCAACGGCCGATTCGTTCACGGAGAAGCTCGTTGCACAAGTAATCAAGAATCTGCAAATAACGATCAGGAGCATTCACATCCGCTATGAAGACAAATTCACCAATCGTCATAGACCATTCGTAGCTGGCGTTACGCTCGAAGGGCTCGATTTTAAGGTTCTCTTGCGAAACTTCTGTAATGGATCTGCGATGTGTCACACCAAAAGCTGGTTTCAGTGTTATACTTTCACGCATTGCTCATTCCTCTTCTTCCTTTGAATGAGGAACATTTATAGGCCTTAAGTACTACTGCAGCTTACGCAGCTTATGAGCCACAATTAATTGAAAATGTGTAAAGACACAGTGAGGAAGGCAGCAAAGCTCTATGATTCCAGTTGAATTGTGCAGAATATGAGGCGATGCAAGCAAAAAATTATTTAGGTATTGATATAGGCTGACCGGAATCAAGAGCTGAATGAAAATGAAGAGTCCTGGGTGTCGTTTGTTTTTTATTTAAATCCTAGAGTTGTAGGTAAGAGTTATAAATCTGCTATAAATCNTAAGAATTATAAATCTGCTATAAATCTCTGTTGTATTCAAACACAAAATTTGATTCATAATTCTCTCATAGTTGAGTTTATTTGTTATAAAGTTGACTAGTGATGACTGCCGCTAATTTTAGACGACCGATGCGAATTGGGTAGAGACAATTCATAAGGAGGCAGTGCAGATTGTTTACAAACTTGTATCTCTCAACAGTCTCGCTGTTTACTGGAATCCTGATTCGGGATTGATCTCTGACCTCAGCGATCGAGTTGAGATCAAACGTCAGATGCAGGCTGGGATCGCGTCAAGTGGCGAAAAGCCTAGCGGCTACAAATACAGTGAATTTTCCTTTTCAGTTTTAGTCTGCCTTTATCAGTGAAAATATTGCAGTCATGATAAGTGAAAGGTAAGGAAAAGTTGAAGACGAAAAGGTGGAGCTGTAGTTAACTGAGTTTTAGTAACTAATGTTGGGTGTTTATGGCACAAATGATAAATTATCTTTGGCGTAGGAGAGAGCAGTATGGAGTTGAGTCTATTTCGCGAATTGAGTCTGTGCTTTGGGTCGCTATCTATGCCACTACTTTGGAGACGTTGGCTGTCTGTATTGCTTGCAAGCGTTGAAATTGCTGCTGATGTGAGGGTCAATTTGAATTCATACATCACTGCAGGAATGCTTCAATTAGGGAAATAGGTGCTCGAAAAGCTGCGTATGTGTATTAGAATATTAGATGGCTTAAGAAGTCTNAAATAGGTGCTCGAAAAGCTGCGTATATGTATTAGAATATTAGACGGCTTAAGAAGTCTTTTTTTTCAGTTTTGGAGCCGATCACAATGCAAACGAAGTTGTCAATGAATCAGAAACCAGAGACAGATGGCACTAATTGGAAGACGCCTAAGATTGATTTGAAGTTGGGCATGGAGACATTGGCATTGTGTATTGGCAAGTTGCAATATCAGGATCTCCTGCTATTTCTCGAAGCTCAGGAGAGGTTCAGCATCGCGACGCGATACTTAAAATATCGGCCACCCATCAACGAGTACCAAGGCCACTATAAACAATGGTCCGTCTTTCATTCAGTTTTATCTCCATCCCCGTCAATGTGCCATACAGATATGCTGATTTCTGTTGTGTTTTCTGTTCTTTTGGGATATCATTTCTTGTTCCCCATGATGTTCGACTAATGGCTTCATTTGCTTAATTTCCCCTTGAGATGGCACACTTGTGCAGTCTGTTTCGATGACCGAATTGCTTTTGTGAAAAGATTGTATTGTTTGACTCTCTAGCTGAAACTTTGCTGCGACTTCACCTTGCTTTTGAAGTATCTAGAAATTTCACTTAAGCTGTTGAGGCGATTACTGATAAACTGCCTTGTTGCTATTCATTAAAGAATTCTTTGCTGAGGTAGAATCTGAGCGCTGCAGGATCGGTTCGCTAGGTTTTAAGTAATGCCGCATCAGTAGCTGACGCTTTCATCGACGTAAATGTGTTTGCAGCTATAATATATAACGCGCATTGTCTCCTGTTTTTTAAGACAAATAGTAACGTTTTTTTACATATTGCTGTATGCCTCTAAACTTCTCAGCACGATACCAATATATCTTTGCTGATTAAGGTTTTCATGCTGGGATTTTCGACAAAGATCGCTGAATGGGAAACTGTGCGGGCAGTGGCAAGTTTAATATGTGATGTGGGTTTGTATCTTCTAGGCCTCTTTCAGTGTAAGCCGTTCGCTGCATTATTTTTGAGAGCACTATAATTCTTATGCGTGGGTAATTTCTGGTCTAGCCCGTTCTTCACGTATACTTCTCACATTCGAGTGGTTTTAGCTGAATCGGTGTTGTTTGCAGGTGGCATTTCGCATACACATCGATTTTAGAGGAAACTATACGGCGTAAGAAGAACAATTGGTCATGGGAGCGAATGAGGTCTCATCGGCAGTTGGTGAGGAAGTATAAAGAGGCCTGGTTGAAAAAGCAAACTGAAAAGTCGCTCAGCAAAGAGGACGCAGAGTTGATTGAGGTTTGCTTGAGCCCATTTTATTGCCTCGGAATAAATGCTGTGAGCTTGTTCAACATTGTTTTATTTATTTTTATGGGGATCTTTTACGTAGTATTGCAATAACGTTTTGGACGCAATCAGCAAGAGGTTACTTATCGATTACAATGGTGCTAACGAAGTAGTTGAGGGTTTTGATGCAATCACTGTCAGAGAAGCATTTTGAAGTTTAGTGATTGTCTTTCGTGGTTTGGTGTCCCGTGCGAGTGCTTTTGTTTATTTGTGCAAGAAATGCTGGTATCGTCTCTCTGTCGCTTGTAATAAAGTTTATTGATGTGGAAATTTTCTTCGATGGAAATGAACAACTGAAATTGGCGAAGTGTAGAAACTTTTTTTTACAACTGAAATTTTTTATTTAAAGTACTGATTATGAAGAAACGCACTCCGCGAATATCGTTGCAGTGAGACGTCTAATTAATTTTACGGAATTTGTTGCGATCGGTGGATTCCATGTGAATTTAATGGCGGAAGCAGTTACTTTGGTGAGTCATCGTTTTCCCTGTGTGTCAGAAATCATTTTTACAGTCATTTTTGTAGAGAGCTGAGAAGTCATTGGATGTATTTAACTTGAATGTGGCAAGGCAGCAAGCCGATATGGAAATCGATCGGCGTGGTCTAACTCGAGTGGAGGATCAACCTCAAGGATGGCTCAGTTGGGCTACGAGCTGGTCCGTTTAGCTTTTCCATTTTTCCCATAACATTTAGACATTGTTAAGAGCCAACATTGTGTGCTGTAATTTTAACACATTTCTGTACTTTTCTGCGTTGTGGGCTGTATAGAAAGATTTTGAGTTTATGTTTGTTTTCTCGACATCTCTGAAGTTTGTGAATAGGTACTTGGAGGGGACAAAAATTTTTCTTCCATATTAATAAGTTGCGATTTATAAATGTTAGTAATGAATTTTAAGGATTTGTTTCCATAGAGCAATACAGACGTTTTTATCTCTCCTCTCCGCTGCATACTGTTAATCAAAAACACTCTTATTAATATTTCATCTAAAACTTCAGTTTTTCGTGTATCTTTGTGGCACTTCCGTATAGCTTTCTATTTCTGACCCCCTCAAAGAAAGCCAAAGCGTTTGATCGCGATGGAAGAGATTATTCTCAGCGATTGTTTGGTTGAGCAGATGGACATTAATGTGGAGGATACCACTTTTTAAAGTTCAGGTGGGGTGGCGGAGAGCAGAAAAAGGACGAACAGAAGAAGCCATCGGCAGGTGATATCGTTTCACAATTCGAGCAGGCTATGACTCCTGAAGAGAAAGCTAAACTTTTCGAAGCCATCGACTACCAGGTAGTCCTAAGCATCTCAGCTATAGGCTGAAACTTTGGCAGAATATTTGTGGACACAGTCCTTTATTTCGATTATACTATATAATGTATCAGTGGAATAATGCTTTCTTCAGAAGTTGTGAGGTTCAGTAGCTGTGTTGTGCACATAAGCATTTGAACGATTCGCTAGTTTTCGAAAATCTCTTGAGACTTGCTCAAGGGAGTGCAACTGATGTTTATAAATGACTTTTCTGCGGGGTTTTCGGTTGTTGAATCAGTTTGTCTTTCCTTTTGATTAATTCTGGAAAGAATAATTCAGCGATTGGCTCAACGCTCAACAACATTGTGCTTCAACGGTTTTTCTCGGTGCAGCAGATATATCAAATTGCGCTTTAGTAAAGCGCTTTTAAAGCAACAGTTCATGTCTGAACGTTTCTTCACTTAATATAACTATGCCCAAATGGCTTTTCATCGTTGCCAATCCGAATACTGCAATCGATTAAGCTAATTAAACAAGTGGAAGGCATCGCTCAATTTGGATGGATTTGATGTTTTACAAGTGAGGAGCACCTGTCTTTTAAGGAGAATACACCGCCGACCGACTATCCTAAACATTTTGTCGAGAACATCATCACGGTGGAGTTGAAGTCACTGATGGTTGTCATTGAGAATGCACTCAGCTTGAAGTTCTCGTTACTTACCGCAAAGGTACAGCAGCGTCCTTCAGCCAGAGCTGTCAAGTAAGTACCAGTTACTTGGCGATATTTTTTTGCTATTCGATGATTTCTCAAAATTTGCAGATCGGCATTTTCGCGTTGAAACTGATGAAGTTTTAAATGAATTCTAATTCAGAAAAAGAACAAATTTCTCGCACTCTTTCCCTCCTTGATAGTCCAGGAATACGTGAGTAGAGAAATTGATTTGGAGGTAGCTGGTCTGCAATAATTGCACCTCGGTCTACTGTGCTTTCAAACGCTTGGAAAGTGTCACATTTCCAGAACTGCAGTGATCTGAAGTTGCTACGTTTGCTGTCTCATCTCTTTGCGTCCCCTTGTGCCACTGAAAAGGAAAGGAAAACAGAATCCTGACCAAGATGTGTGGAACATGGTCGTGGGTCGGTTTAGTTAGCTTGCATATCGGGTGTATTTGTGAAGTCGATTCACGTCATCTGTACTGTGGCACAGCTATCGACTTATCTGAAAAAGTCGGCAAAGCAGATGTGCACGGTATTGAATTTTGTGAGGAGAAAAAGCATTTCAAAAAAGATTGGTTTATTAAAGTTATAAACAAGATGGAACAGCGCGAGACGTTTGAGGCGACTTTTTCACTCGGTGCGAAGATATTTTAGTTTTTCATCGGCACAGTGTTACTCAGCTAAGGGAAGGCTACCAATGAATTGACTTTCGGATTTGGATCGTTGAACTGTTCGCAATAGTTTCTTCATCTCCTTTCAAGCATTGAAAGCGGCATCAAATCGGTCACTATGGACGGTTGTGGGCAACCGATGTTGTCAATGATGGACGAGTCGGCGCAGTGGCTGAGTATTCTTATTGACACGAACCCTCTCGATCGAGATGAAGCAAAGTACGACCAGCTAGTGAGGTTAAAGATTGCACCTACGCTATTGAAATACCACGCTCCTGCTATCAACACGGCCATCGACGCACTCAGGCCACCCGAAAGTGTGCGGCTGAATCAGTGAGTTACTATCTTACTATTATTGAATTGACATATCTTAATTTGCTTCTTTCAAAGAAGTCTTTTGTCTATTTTTTATTGGTTGCTGCATTTGAGACGTCTAATGATCAGCACTTGTATCGTACTAATTTGATGATGCGTTGCACTTTCTCTCCTTACCACATCTGCCCGATCTAGCTGTTGTGATATGTGCTCATTGCTCATTTATGTACCTGCACAGGTATATATTGGAAAAGCGATTAGCAGATAAAACTTGAGGTCGTCTGACTCATTTATTTCGTTGCTGTGCGAGAACAACTGTGAAAAGGTGGTGCTACAGACTGATAGTAAAGGCGAAGCTATCGAAGTTGACCTGTCCACTTACAGACCGTATTGGACGCTGTGTGAGCTTTTAGAGTACACTGAAGAAAGCCTACAACCCACAAAGAACTGGATTTTCCACTTTATTTATAAGACTTGATTGTGTAGCATTCAGATTTCGAATTCAGTTGGCCTACTTTCTTGTAGATTAACAGCGGCTGCGATGACTCGATATGAAGAGGTGAAAACGCGTTCAGTGACGGGTCTTGCTCATGCTGTCGAGACGAAGACCAAGCTTGTTCTGGATATCTGCATCGCGCCCGCAACGATCGTCATCTCGGAGACGGGCGTTTTCGATGAGAACAGAGCAGCGCTTGTAACCGACTTGGGAACGCTGACCATAACGACTATTGAGGACGACAAATCGGCGTCCTCTGACATGGGCCGCGTGGTATCATTTTACTTGTATTTGCTTGAATCTTATTGCGGAGATGCCATTAGCGAGCAGGATATATGAATTGACCATCTAACCCAAACAGTCTTGCGTGGTTCAGCCTAGAAAACGATGTTACACTATGGCACGTCTCTAATAGTGTCTGTTCTTGTGTTAAAAAATGCTCTTGTGGTGAGGAGCGGCCCTTATCCGTACAGTATGATTGCAGAGCACCTGCTCTACTATTCTGCAACACAGAAGGAGTTCTATCTGAAAAATTGATGAGATGGGCTGGTCATTAACATTTATTTCGGTTGTTTCAATGATGATTGGCTAGATAAGATCCAAGATTTTAGCATTTTAGATTGAAAGGGAAGAGCGAGAAGGCTAACGTGAAGTGGTCTCTTTGTGGCATTTTGTTGTTATAAAGATTGCTAGTTGCGTCTACTTTTCGTCCGATGTAGGCGTTTTTTCTATAACGTTGCTTGTAATCAGGTGGATGTTGCGATGTAAGATGTGAATAACGTTGACTGTATAGCTGTGATGGAAATACGGTTTGTGAGTCATGAGCTTCTGAAATTGCCTTGGAGATTGTTATACCACTGAACAGAGTGTTTAAAGAAGTTGTTTAGACGGACATGTCCGAACGAATGCAAGAGCTTATGAGCCAAGCCTACGACAAGTTCGCTGTGAAGTTGACGAACGTGCAGCTCATCTTGGCAGACAATTTTAGCGCAGCAATGGCTGCTCGGGGTGATGCGAACTCCACTTTGCATGTATTGCAGCCAACGGGTATGCGGATCGACATTCACAAGTCGTCCATTGACGATCTTCAGCTACCAAAGTGAGTTCCCATCTTTTTTTTGGGGGGGGGGGGGGGGGGGGAAGGGGAAGAGGAGGGATTTCAAACTTGCAGCGTAATGAATGTGATAAGTCTTTTCTGAAGAAGTCAAAAGCCTCAAGAGCTAAGCGAGCAATTTTTTCTCAACGTATGGCATCTGGCAGTTGTGCGAACAAGCTGTACGCTGTCATACTGACGTATCTCAGTTTTATTTCAAAGCGACTTGATAACTGCGGACGTCTTTTAATTAGTTAATTAGTTGGTTGATCACAGCTTTTCAACGTTGTTCGGTTGTTCGCTAACTGTATAAGGCAGACAAATATGGCAGCTGAGTTCGGGCTTATGTGGAATGAATGTGCTTTTGTAGGATATTGCTACGATTGATTCCAAAAAATAGGATTCGCCAACAAAAATAGCGTCGCACTGAAGAGGTGAATTCGTTGAGGTATGCATTCGAAGGGAAGCAGTGTTCGACATTGTGGAGCAGGCATCATCGGATTGTATTTAAAGTCGATTTGTTTTGCTTATAATATATGCTTTAAGGATGCGGATAATTGGCAACCTACCCGACATAGTTGTGACAGTATCAGATGAGCGCCTGTTGCAATTGTTGAAGCTGGCGTTGAGCATTCCAACGCCCCCACCAGAGGAGGAGGTCGCAGGATTGGCCGACCTGACTTCCCAAGCTGATGTACGTGTTGTTTGCTTTTTTCTTTCCATGCAAGAAGCTCGCTATCGCGCATGAAATTCTATCTGTTTATTGCATACATTTACCATCTCATATCAGGTCGAAGCTAAAGCTTTATAAGTGTGGGACTACGGTAAAGAGTAAGGAGGCCATTATGGTGCAGCCTGGTTTAATTTTGGTCTCAGATTAGATTGGAGCAAATGGAAATGAAGAATTTGATCAATGGAAACAACAGTATGGGTCACCAATGATGTTCAAAAACAGCAAATAATTATGCAGTAAGATTGAAGTTCTGAACGCCTATCGAAGGTCATGTTTCGCCGGCTGCTATTGTGACATTTTAGTTCGAGCGTGCCAGGTTGCGCGATCGTGCCAAAATGCGTGCCATCATGGAGGCGGACGAACTTAGCGAGGAGATTGCGGTGAAGGAGCAGCCAGCCGGTGACTCAACGGTCGAAAAGAAAGAGCACGAACAACAGGTTCAGCTGGAAATGGAGCTGCACTTGAACCAGGTCACTTCTTGGATTTACAACTATGATGGAGTGTTTCTGACCGTTCACACTTTTCCTGGTTGTTTGCACTTCAACGACACTGTCAACATCACTTTCTTCTGAAAATGAATCTCAAATCGCTATTTAAATATTATACTTGAAGTATGTTCAGGTTGGTGTTGTGATTGGCACCCGAGATGCCACCCAGCTGTCTGTGCAAGTGCGACGTATGGGCTGCAAGTTGCAAATGCGCACATTCGATATGCTGGTGACGGCTAGTCTTGGTGATTTGACCATCGAGCAGCCACAATACAAGAGCCTCGTGCCAGGCCGCAATACACTTTTCCTTGTCGACACTATGCATAAAGAGGAGGAAGATTTATTGCAGTTGAAATTCGTTCAGGTATGGTTCATAATCATTCTGTTCTATCACATCAAATAGCAACCATTTCCGCTTATTCATCACTGAATCAACAAATTCGTCCAAATCGTTCCTGAAGGAAAGCAGTAAGCTGAGAGCGGAAAATGAGGAGGGCAGGACGGAATTTTTAAAGTTTGTAAATTGCAGAAAATGCAAAAGTTATGCAGTCGGCACAATGTTACAAAGTCAAATTGGTGAAACATTTTGGTTGGTCAGTTCAAGATATGTGGTCTTCACGGGTTTATTTATTCATTCCTCACTTTGCTAGTCGGACTTCACTTTCTACGACTTTCTTATTGAGCTAATGAGCGAGAAGAAGAGATAGCTCTTTTACTTTTCAATCCACCTGTTTGCATAAGAATGTCTTGACGTGTATTAAATTCAGCATGCGGAAGGTGCTTACTACATCGGTTGTACAATTAGGGGGTTGTATGTCACACAGGTGGAATAGTGGATGCAGAGATATTTTTTATGTTTTTATATGCATGCGTCGGAGAAACGAGGGAGGGGAAACATTTTCGAAACGTTCCGTATTTTATAGGCCGTTTTCAGCTAAATAGTTCAGTGTTTTTTGAAGGGTTACTAGTATGTGCATCTTATGTTGTAGCAAAACGTTTCAGGCAAATCCAGAAAGTCCATTCTTCGTATCACAATACAATTCAACAGAGCAAGCAATAACGATCACCTTCAAGACACTCAGTGTTTCTCTACATCAGGCAAATTTTTATTCTTCTCATACTTTTTCATTTTTTGAAATATGAGTGCAATATCCTTGCCATCCGCTCACTACTTTTGGCTAGCAACATGCATGGGCTGTTGTCAAGAAATGTGGTATACATAAAATCTCAGCGATTGGTCTTTATGATAGGTTGCTTGTTGTTGAGTTCTACGTTTCCTTGCGTAAATAAAGCTTGACTAGGCATCGCTTGGATGACCCACGTGAGGGGAGCGATTCGCTTTGAGCAGGGGGAGTTTGAAGCTGCGCAGACAAACTCATTCATTTCTCGGCTGATCAGGAAATTTTGGAGCGAGAAATGCTTTAAGCGATATTAAGTGAGTATGCAGGAGGCGCTTATTGGATTGAAAGCGTTCGGCGAGTCACTGCAGCAGAAAGTGGAAGAGGTTCAGAAGGAGAAACCGAAAGAGGCCGCTGATATGATCCAGCACGTGGAGACGCAGAAGCGGCGTCTTTCGAGGAGGCTCAGTCAGTTGAGGTAAGCACATGGCCCGACCTCTACCTTCATCTTTCTGTTGGGCTTCATGGTTTTTTCCTAAGTACACCCAGTTGCTGGATAGTTGAGCTAATTGGGGAGGGCAGAAGAGGGAATGGTGATGAATGAAGGGAAGGAGGCGACGCTTGTATTTGCGTCTGCAACAACAGACAAGTTCAAAAGAGGATTATCATTCTACGAGTGCTTTCAGCACTGCCGTTTTTTCTACGTTTCCTGCCAAAGAGTCATGCTGTCGTTGCCTTGGGAAAAGTTTGCAGGACTCAGCAATTAGTAAAGAAGTGTCGTTTTTTATCTCCACACGCAAACACTTCTTTCGCTTCGTGTGCCTATAGATCCCATGCAAGGTCCCACTTGATTTCATATTTCGAAAACATACGGGGGGGGGGGGGTGCACTGTAACGGAGCTGCAGACAAAAAAGGTCATCTATGAGTTCTTTCATTGAAGCACCGCAAGTTTGGCAGCTGTAAACGCGACACCAGCGTCTGGAGTATCACTGAAGGAGGTGCGACGTAAGCGGCAGTTGGAAGAAGAGGCGATGAAGGGTGATCGCAACACCAAGATGCTTCTAGGCGCGTCATTTGATGCACTATCGCTTTTCATCGGCTCGAACAAATGTCTCGATACCGCACTGAGCATCACCACTATCAGGGCATCTCTTCAGATGAAAGTTGTGAGCGTTTATGAACCGTTCATCGCTAAATCCTTCAGTTCGCGAACTCTTTCTGTAGATGACGCTGCTAGCTGTAATTCAACTTTGGAGTGAATTTGCGTTTCCAGGTTCGACTACGCAGGTCGTTCACCATGCTTATGCTCTCATCGATTTCATTTCACTTCCATTGTCTAGGCTGCTTCTGTGGCCGAGCTAGGCAGTCTGCGTGAGGGATAGTCGAGTAGGGACTCTGAAATATCCATCCAGAGAAGTCGTGACATAGGAAGAACAACTTTGTTTTACTACTTTATGGGGAACTTCTGTAGCTAGCTGTAAGCCTCTATTTGAAGTGACAGCGTTGAAATTTTTGAAGGCAACGTTATGTATTCACCGGTAACGTCCAGTTTTTCGACTTCAATAGTGATGCTTATGAATACGGTGGAGTGCTGAGTTGTGCTTAGCTAGTGCAATTGTTTTGGCCCCAGAATTCATATTGAAAAAGCTGCTTTAGACAGATTGTTCTTCGCAATGAAAATTGTGTTTTTGTATGCCTCGAATCAGGGTAGCGCGCTTGTATTTCTTTGATTATTGCTTCCGAATGATGATAGCGTGGATATTGTGGGTGCTTGGCAGATTTGTGACATTAATTTTGGTGGCATTGTAGAAGAGAATGACTCTGGATGCGGGCTTGCGTGCAATCACAATGCAGGATCGCACTGGCACAACTGCGCATGAGGATCTGCTGGCAGTATGCGGCGACAAGGAAATGTTCACGCTGGAGTTTATCCAGTACAATCGAACGGACGATGAGAAGAAGCAGATGACACCGGCTGACCTTGACATGGCTGTCAAGTGCCGATTCGCGCAAATGAGATTCGTCTTTCTCAACATCTGGCTCGTCAGACTACTGGTGACCCTTTTCTTCCACCATTTCATGATTTTCGGCTGTTGACAGAGATTCAGATCTTACTGTGGTTGAACGTGTAGTGATCAGTAATCGGTGTCGGTAAACACTGGAAGGATCTAGGACCACTCGGCATGAAACTGTGGAATGTGGGTGAGTGTGCGAGGTGCGACTGCTTAGTGTTGATGTGATCACATAAAAACAAGATTGAAGTATTTGCTGTGATGAACTGTGGTGCTTAGTTGGGTGTATGATTTAGGAAAGAGACACAACATTAAGAGAGAAGGCGTTTGTACAAAGCATGGTCGAACAAAGGCCACCTAGACCACTGAATCATACAATTGCTGCTTCTGTCATATGATTCGAAAAAAGTAGATCTATTTAGCAACACACTTTATTTTGATGAAACAAAAATTGCGCATTTAAGGGAGCGCATTCTGTGATGGCATTTGGTTGCATCGTTTCTGTGTTATGGCTCGATGTTAATAAGTGCTTTCAAGAAATGGCTGGAGCCATTCCAAGCAGAAGCGGCTCGTGCAGCTGCACAGGCTCAAGCTATCGCTGCCGAAAAAGCAACTGAGGCAGCTCAGAATGTGCGCCAGATGATGGAGCAATCGCCACCGAGGATGCGGCTTGATGTGGAGTTGGCTGCTCCGACAATCGTCGTCCCTCAGAAGTCGACATCGCTCGATGCACTCGTTTTCGACCTTGGTACTTTCCTTTTCGCGTTTTTAAGGCGATCGGGTCTTTTCCATATGTAGTATTACCGATTGATTAGTGTGGAATGCGTCGGAAAAGTGATGTTTACGTCCATCCCTCTTTCTTCCACTCTCTCGTGAATGTCCTTATGCTTGGACGAACTGGAACAACGTAAAGAATTTATGGATTATGCGGTATTGCGCGTACAACTTTGGCGTGATTATTATAATGTAGTGAATAGTGTCGAGGTGGTTTGAGTTTTAGCATTTTTCATCTGTGATGTTAGTGACAAAGTGTTACTTTCTTGGAGTGAAGGCAGCTAGCTGTCATTGAGGTTTTCGTAGATCACTGTTTGTTGCAGAACAGAGGATATGCACATTGAATAGAGGTCACTTCTTTGTCTTTTCGAATGTTTATAGGCATATGCTGTAAATAATAACTGGATATGTGAAGATCAAACACGTATAATTATTTTCCTTCAGTAGAAGAGCGTTTATATCCTTAGCATTGTTGGTTTTGATAGCACTGCTATCAACGATCAAAATATTCGGTAGGGTTGCCTGATTCAGTCTAGAGATCATTCTGTTTGAGGAATGCGATAGTGTATTGCAGGTCTGCTGTTGTGTAGTAATGTGCAGCGGTTGATGTCGATGTTGTTTAGCCTCTTCTTATCTTTGCATTCAGGCAAGCTTTCGATTAACAACAAGTTTTCGAATGTTCGTGAGGAGCCGAAAGCCGTTATTGATTCAATGGATATCGTCCTCTCGGATGTCAATTTTGCCATGTTCGTCTTCGATTTAAATTTCGTGGTCTGCATACGTTTGCTATTTGATTACTAATCCGAAGAGAATGTTTTTAGGGCTGCCATATTACTCTGTTCTTTATAGCTTTTACTTCATCCTTGAAAGACAGCTATTCTACGGGTTTTACAAATTGCTACTCGCATAAGAATCGCAATAAAGCGTGCTTTTGTGATTGCCGCATATGCTTATTAGTGAACGAGCATCACCTATCAGCTGCACTACGCATCTTTTCCTGCATTTACAAATGCGTCGAGGCTTCACTTGTAATTCAACTCGGATTAGAATATGCGTCAACGTGACGCAAATGTCAAACGCGTATTGCGCTAGTCTTCAGTAGTGATGTTCATTGTTGTCAGGTTTAGGCATGTTGTTTGCTTTAGAACGCATAAGGCGAACGACTGACACTTTGTTGAAATTTGGCTGAGATATATAATTGCAGAGGACGTTTGTCGGATAAACCTGGAGAGGACGTTGTGAGCGCAAAATGCCAAATTTTAGAGCCGTTATCGTTCTCATTATCGTTATTCCGCAACTTGAGTTTTTCCTGGTATAAAAGCAAACCGGAAATCCTTGTCGACGCGCAACTTCCAAAAATCCGTGTGAGTAGGCGATTTTTTCTTGGATTAATTTTGTTGTGAGCCATTTGAATATTATATAGCAATTGAAAGAGTTGTCTCTTTTGGTCACTTAATTAAACTGAATATTAACGAAGTTTTAAAATGAATAGATAAGATGAATTCGCGGCGTTTGAATAAATATATTGACGAGGTGTGAAATAAAATCAATCTTTAAATTCATCAGAATGCTGTATTAATTCCTGAGATGCCTACTGCTGATAATCTGAATGTTTTATAAGCGAAGCGTGTTTATTTTTTGTTCTTATGAAATCCGTTTGGTGCTTATGAAGCGTGTAAAGTCTTTTATTTCATTTCTGATGTCATTTTTTGTGACTACTTTCGCAGTGCAAAAACACCGCTTACACGCATCTTCAATTTATAGCCATTAAAGGGTTTCATAAAGCAGAAATAGTGTGTTGTTGGTTTTAGTTGAATATGTCCCAAGAAGACTATGCAACGATAATGAATACGCTGAGCGGTAATTTGGCTGAAGGCGGCGTTGAGAAGACGACATCTCCACCGGCACCTGTAACGCATACGGCAAGCACTGTAAAGACAAAGGAAAAGGAGGCTCAAGCGGGCACCGAGAAAAAAACGCAGCTCAAGACCACCACCTCTTCGCCTCTAACTTCACCTGTAGAAAAGTCGGCTAAGCGTATCGTTTTTAGCTTCAGGATGGATGAGGTGGCCGCATCGCTGTTCTCTGGATCCTCTCATTTGGTATGATATTATTTTGACCAGTGGATTCGTCTTACTTCTCTCTCTTCCATCTTGCACACAGTTGCAGTAGTGTTGTTGATATAAAGTTGATGCTGCGATAGACTTATCTAAATACTGTTCGTTGTCTGCACGGAGTTGTTTAATTAGCGTGTTACGATTTATCTGAGCATTTTTTATCTGTGAGGTTTTAATTGCCGTTGTGTGAGTATGTTATGTAGGATCGAGATTTAAGGAGGGCCAGCATGGAGTGGTGCATCGCGACAACGATGCAGCGTTCGCGGCGGTGCGTTTGATGCTGTTAAAGGTAAGCGGTTCTATAATGGAGGATGGCTCAATGGACGTAGCGCTTAGTTTGGGTACGTTTATTATGGACGACGAAAGGAAAGGAGCAACGAGAATTACGCGACTGCTCGATAAGAAGGTTATTATTATTAACGATAACGATAATGAGAAGCAAATAGTGAGAAGAAACTGAGAAGAAAGCGTAACGTTTGTGAATTAGTTGTGCATATTTATTTACCTTATTCATTTCTGACTATAATTCAAAAAAGTTCCATAAAAATTTTTTGCTGAATCTTTTTTTCATATTTCGTTTTCAGCCCGATAAAGGAGGACAGTTGCAGCGGGAATTTATTGGTTTGCGTTTCGAGCAGAATGCGAAAAGCGATAAAATTGGTGTGCTGTTCTCTTTCAACATGTTATTAATGTTTCCATTATAAGAATCACCACTGTTTGCAACTGAGAATCCAAACCGCTAATCGCTTCAAATAGATGCAGCCTTAATGGTCGCCTTTATTTATTGTTTCCAGTACTGTGACAGAAGGGATACTGTTCTTCATCATTTATAGTTCATTTTACTATTTTTCAAAAGAAACTTGTATATATATATATATATATATATATATATATATATATATATATATATATCCTTTCAGTTTATTGTTGAGTTTCATAGGTGACTCTGATCAATTCGTTTATGACGAATTTTGTCTCAAGTGTTTTAAGGAGCAGTAATTGGTGATAGTGTAATGTTTTTGAGATAGTTGTTTACGTTCAGTAATTTGCAATAGCTCCTTGAGTCATAACCAACAGGTCAGAAAATATTCAGTTTAAATTCAACTGCTTTTTCATATGTATCGAGGAAGTGCATCCAAATTTCGGTAGTATACCACTGTGTTGCAGTGCATTTCTCCTCGTCAGCGTTCTTCCTTTGCTTGTGTCCAGAATTTTTGGGTGCGTTGGCGAGTTTCTTCACCATTCCGAAGGAGGAGGAAGGTGATATACAAGTACCTGAAGAGATGCTTACCAAAACGACATCAAGTGGTACCACGGCAGTGCCCTCCAAAGAAGTTTCCACCCCCACTGCTGCTCCTGGTGAGTTTAATTTTACCCTCCTTTCCTGTTTGTTAGGAAGTAGTTCACGTCTTTCGAGAAAGATTAATATTAATGGTGTTGTTGTTAGATGTAAGACTTACTATTAAGTTCAAGGTACGCTAACGATGAACTGCAAAATGCGCGAAGTGGAAATCGTATTGATAGAAGACGCGAACAAGCCTCGCCAGACGCAAGCGCTCATCCTCTCGTTCAACTGTGACCTCGACGCTAAGCATGTCAGTTCATTATCAGATCATTTCGCTAACTGGACGCCATCAGTAGAGTTTCGTAAATGACTGTTTTCGTGTTTTTAATACGTCGATTATATGCATGACTTTTTAATCCTGAAATATATTGTGTTTGTAATGATATTGGACCGGTCTATACATGCACGAGTTGTTCTGCATCGCTATATTGAAGGACGAAGGACGAAGACATGTGTCTTCGCCGTTGCGTCTAGAAAGGTGAAGTGTGCTGCTTATTCACCTCCCACCCCATCCTATGTTACTACCCTATAAATTAAACTGTTGCAAGTTCACTTCACTCACTAATTAAACAATTTCAGTTCTTTTGCTCCAGATGTCGTGTTTTTTGCACGTGATTTCTTCAAAATGTCGTGTGTTCATTGGGAAGTTATTGATGTGACGTTTGTGGTTTGTACAGAAAACTTATATGTTCTTTACGAATACAGGACTCACTTTATGAAAGCTTATTTACAGGAGCGCGAATTGAATTCTTCGCTGATTTGGCCACTTGGTTCTGTTGATCGGATGGCGTATTGTTGCAGTGCTGGTAAAATACCGTTTTTTTACAGGATGGCAGTAAGCAGTACATGAGTGGCGGAGTTAAGAACCTACAGGTGGTAAGCGCTCATTATGCACCGGAGCTGCGTAATAACTCACCTTATCAGGTATGCCTTGTTTTAGTACATCTACCTAGTTGTAGGTTATCACCATCGAACCTTCTGTTCACGTAGAGTATCTACGTCTATATTGGCCTCTGTGCTTACTACTGTTCTCCATCTTCATTGTTGGAAACAGGAGTTATTTGGTTGTGAAAACGGGCGTAGCAACTGAGAATGGGATCGACTTGGAGGTGTAAGCGGAAGCAACAATCATTGTTTGAGTAAGAAATGGTGTTATATAAACCTGTTTTGTGTGGATATGATATTGAGCGAAGAAAACTGCTGAAGTGATGCGAATGGCAAATATTAAACTCAGTGATGGGAAGAAAACAGCGGAGTGTAGATGATGAACTAAACAAGTTTTTTATCCCCCAAAGTCGTGGGGACGTAAAGATGCAATGTTGTTGACTAAAAAAGAGGGATGCCGTTTCAAGCATCATGAAGTGGACTACGATACGCTGTTTGAAGCTATTAAAACATTAAAACCATAAAAGGAGCCGGAGCCTGATAAAATAAGCTGCAAGATAATTAAACCTGGCAAGTTTTCCCTTGCCCGACAACTGCTGCGCCTTTTCAACTGCATAATCGAAACTCGACGTATACCGATGAAATGGAAGGAAGCGGCAATTGTACGAGTGTTTAAAAAAGGTGATCCCCACAGCCCGGTCCCTACCGCCCAATAGCGTTGCAGTCAACAGTGCCAAAGTTTTTTGAAGGATCAGTCTACCCTTAGCTCTACAGAGCACTTGAACTCTGTATACCTACATCCCGGCACGCTTTTCGGGCACAACATTCCAACCTCACTGCTGTTGCTGAAATAAGCGAATTCCGGCTTGGGGGAATGGATGCCGCCATGGTCGGATACATCTTACAGCTGGACATACAAAAAGCATGTGACACTGTTGACATACAGATCCTTGTGCAAAGATTCATAGACGCTCTTGGCCCGCATGATACAACATTCCGACTTTTAATTACCCTGCTTTGCGAAAAATGGGTAAGTACAACGGGTAACAGTGTTTGCTCCAGCAAAGAATTGGTGAAGTCTGATCTTCCCCAAGCGTCTATATTATCACCCTCCTTCCCCCCTCCCCTGTTCTCCTTCATCTTGCCGTCGCTTATCAGCGTCGAAACACATGGGAAATTAGTTCTGTTCGCGGATGATGTGTAATTACTGTATCAGGAACGAGCCTCACGTGAAGAGAAAGAGATGGTTTGTATGGCCTCAGACTTTTCTAAAATCGAAAGCACTTAGAAATGATGTACATGAAAATCAGTTCTTCGAAAACAGTGGTTAGGTATTGGTCGTCCCATCAAATGACTAAGGTTAATCCAGATCTGGAATTACAAGAAACCTTGGTCTTTTCCTTGACCAACAGCTGACCTATCGAAAGCACTTTAACGTCATATCAAAGCAGTATTCCACCAGCCTGTGCCATTTTCGGGCTATCCGACCGCCTCTTTCTGAGGCACAAGCCAGAATGCCCTTCAACAGCTTGGTGTTATCAAGGATAAGGCTATTCCTCCCAGTGACAAGGGCTGCGCATAAAAAGACCTATTTATTATTCAGCGAGTACTAAACCATGGCATTCGAGTAATCCACCAAAGAAAAGAATACGAGAGAATCGAGGGCATCAAGAAGTGAAATCAATCACCTTGCAAATATTAAGTTTCAGAAGCTGATAAAGCAGATAAAGGACGGGAAGTCATGCTCGTTCCTTAACAGCTTAATCACTATAGCAACCCATGGTCGTACCATAAGAAAGAACTATACGTGTAAAATTTACAAAACTAGTATGGGGCAGAGATCAATGAGACACCGTGCGACTCAACTGCTCAAGTTGCACGGGCAATCTGATCGTTGAAGATTTTGATGCGACATAAAGGCAAACAATTGCCTATTGTCCTATGATGACGAGATAAATAAAATAAAATAATAAAAAAAGAAATAAAAAGCACTAATTCGACGTTTCACTTGGGCATGCTGAGGGAAATTGATGACTTGGTACATGTGTAGCAGAGCCTATGAGTGAATGCCAAGGTTAATAACGTTATTTTAAATAAGCCGTGTGATCCGGTTTTTATGGAGTGTTGGGTTCCTCACTACTCGTTCTGGACTGTTGAGTTTCTTTTTCGTAACCGCCAGTTTTGTTACCCGCAGGTCGACTACAATGTTGTTGTTGTTGTTGTTTTTTTTTCTGAGGGGTGGGGGAAGGAAGGGAGGGGGAGTCAAGAGGGAGAGATTGTTTTTGCTGGAAGTTCCTATTGCCGGTGACATTTGAAGCTACAACTTTCCATGCAGCGGAGAGTGGTCGGATGCTTCACGTGTCACGTATATGTAAGTTACTGGTCTTGCTAGCCGATCGCAATGACCTATATAGGTATGAACAGGTAAAAGTCGGTTCTTAAAAAGTCATGGTTGTAAGCAAACTTTTTGATTTGTGACGTAGCTTTCAACTAAATGTTGGAATATTTGGTAGTTGAATGAAAAGGAGGCCTTACTCATACACAGGCTATATTAGTTCGCAGAAGTGAATTCGACCAAACAACTAGCGTTGAGCGGAAAATGAGTTTAAAAGGCATCATTGGAGAGGGGAATTATTTTGAGCTGTTTGAGGTGCTGAATAGAGTGGACTTCGGCTTCAATGGAACTATCGAGGATGCTTCGAGGTCACAGAGCTTTGAGGTCAATATTGGCGTGATACACCTCAAGTTTTCACCGTCCATCATTCGTCTTTTGAGTGCCGTTAGTGCGAGTTTCGCTGCTGCCAGTCAACCGAAGGTTAGCATATTTGTGCAGCCTTTTCCTCTTCTCTCATATTTTTCGCCTTTTCGAAGAATTTGTCGTCGCATAATTTAAATTGTGCACTTGGTTCCTAAAATGTTTGAATAAAGTAATTTTATGAGAACATCAAAAATCAATATTTGGTTTCGTTGTTTTCAAACGTCTACGGTATGTACAACACAGCAGTGCTGTTTAAGGTTACGGATGATTAAATTTATGAGCCAATATGCTGAGAGCGTTGTGGGGGATTTGAGGCCTTTGAAAGATAACCTCATGTGGCGATATTTTGTTGGCTGCGAGAAAAAGAATAAATATGCGAAGCTTTTTGGTCACAGAAATTAATTCTTATGTTCAGTTTTAAGAACGTCTGTCACTGTTAACGCAGAAGAAAAATGAGAAAAAGCGAAATTACTTCTATCATTGTTGAAGCGTTGCGCGGCTGATGGTTGCTTTTTGTCATTTTCCAGTTAAGAATTTTATTGTTGTTTCTGTGCATGTTGTTAGAGTGGCCAGGATGAGACGCTTCCTCCAGCACTATTGTATGCCCTTTTATCTGCTGTTGTTCAGGTTCTATTTTTTAACCAATATTGTCAATTTTAAACATAAAATGGGCAATTATGGCTTAGAACGCAATCGAGAAGAAGCGCCGCCCAGTGTTGAAGAAATATCCCCACTACTGGGAAAAGAAAAAGATAGATCGTCAGAAACATTGGTGGTTCAACGTGGCGGACGAACCGGAAGAAGACTTTGAGCCAGCTATCGACGTCGTTGCGCAATTGGATCATCGGGAGGAGGTAGCAGTTTAGTTTTTTGCTGTTCGACGTGGCTTGATGAGTGTGTTCATGTATGGGATTGGTAATGTTGTGTTACTCTTTGATATCAGAAGTTCGTCACATTGATGTGACGAACTTCATGGCGAAATTAACATGAAAAAAAAATAGTGTGTGGCTTACATTACTTTTATTATCGAAATATCGTCTTGAATTTTTCAAATCATCTGTAAGCTGCCCATAAAGATTCGAGTAGATTTGAGTCGGGTTACATTGCGATGTAACCCAACTCAAATCTACTCGAATCTTTATGGCGTTGATGGAATGTGCTCTTTTATTTCTTTTTCAGCATTTATATAAACAATTTGTCGTCCCAGTTCCGTAAAACTACTTATTCAATCTTATTTTCACTCATACAGACTATTATTTTTTTCAAAACAGAGGTTTGCGTCGGCAAGTAGCGAATAAAAATTCTGTGCTATTCGCTACCGGCATTCGTGCTGCGACTGCATTTATTGAAATTCAGTGTTAAAACTCGTTTAATTAAGGCTACAATCAGGATGGAATCCCTAGTGATTACGCTGGAAGCTGGTCTAGGAGAATTGACGGCACCAGTGATTCTTGTCGAGAGCTCTTTCAAAGGAATCGCTTCCGATTGGAGCGGTCTTCTGAGCGTGGACGCTACTGTTCATCTTCAAGTTTGTATCTCTGTCAACTTTTCATGATGTGACTGAACGTAAATTTTGCTATGTGAGGATCCCATTCTTGCGTAAACATGCTCATCGTTGAGGGGGCACTTATTTTATTGCAATGTTCATGAAAAGCGATCGAGATGTGGTGTTTCGTTTAAGCTAATGATACGACACCACTTGTCACTCTCCAACTCAGTTGGCCTTTGCTTATTTCCCAAGTGTTCAAAAATTTGAGCGCTTTAGACTTGCCACTAAGCCATGACGCGTTGATTTCATATTTGATTGTTTGCATTTCCTTTCGTATCAGTCCTCTTTTTGCTTCTTTTATTTAAATAAGTTCTTCTTCTACTTTCCGATGAGATGTGATTTAAACTTTTTTTTTATGTCAACGNTTATTTAAATAAGTTCTTCTTCTACTTTCCGATGAGATGTGATTTAAGCGTTTTTTTATGTCAGCAGACTTTGTTGATCCCTCCTCAAATTATGAATTGCAAACGAAACTCCCACTTTGTTTCAGGTTTCATATTACAACGAAACATTCTCTGTATGGGAACCGGTAATTGAGCCAGTTGAAGTACAAGAAGGGCAGTGGCAAAGTTGGAAAATCGACATGGAAGTTGGTTTATTCTCTTTGTTCTCAGTTTTTGCGCTCACATTTTGCAGTGAACCAGAATGATGATAAACCCCACGATCATTTTGCTTGTCGTTTTTTATTGTTATATTGTTAACGTCATATGGCGCGGAATTCTCGTGCTACATCTGTCTATAACGTAGCGAGCAGTTTGCTAAGATTGGTGTCTGCATGAAACAGATTGCATCATAGCACATCTATGCACACATGTGCAGCGATTCATCACTGAACTATTGCAAGTGAAGATTGGAACGTGCTAAAATGTTTCGATGCAGTTCGTAAGCATGAACGTTGTTAAGATGCGAACGCATAGTGAGGAGGAGATGGTCAGTGAAGGAGCGCCACCACCACCAAAGCAGACAGTATCTATACGTTCCACGGATATGCTCAACATCACTGTCACCAAGTCGTTTCTTCAACTGCTGAACCAACTTTCTGACGTTTGTTTTTGTCAATTCTTCAGAAGTCTACTGAACAGTGGTCCACTTCGATCCATTCTGTTATTGAGCTTCTAGTTGCAACTGAAGACTTGTTGTTACAAGGCTGGTGGATCTTATTATTCAATTATAACCAAAGACTTATTAGAAATGATGAGGGCTAACAGAATCTTGAGTCGGACGTTCAAATAGCAATTTTCTGACGTAGTAGAAGGCAAGTAAATGAACGATCGTCCGGCTGGAATCTGATGAGATATGCCAGTTTGATTGGCGTGATAGCGAGAGGACCGACGCGGCTGGTTGAATGCCGATTCACCATTTAGATCAATAAGCAGATGGCAGGCGCACATGAGGACCGCTTTTATTGTATAATCAGTGAATGTTAAAATCGTTGTGGGCTATGATATATGCCGATTACGTTGTCGCGGGGCGGGGCGGGGGGGGGGGGGGGAATATGTGGCACTTGAAAACAATGCTGGTGAACGATTTGTGCACAGCCGAAACACTGGCAGTTTTTCATCATGTGCTGGGGAGCAAGGGATTTTTACCTCACAGCAATGATCCACTCCGTAATGCTTGTATTTTTAGGCAGAAATTTCTAGGGGGTTTGTGAGGTTTTTTAAAGTATCAGTCGTATTTCAATGCTGACTACATTTCAACAATTTTCACAGCTCGTTCCGGTCTTCATCACATTCATTCCACACCTCCATAAAAAACCCTTTCTGCTCAAATAACGAAGTCAGCTGAGCGCGTATAGGAGAGAATAGGTGGGAGGTGTGGAAGAGTGATTACAGCATCCCGCGAAAAGATATGAGTAATACAAAGTTGGTCTGTTTGACATACAAAGTTGGTCTGTTTGACCGCTATATCAGATTGGTTGCAAAGAAACACTGAAATGTTTCTTAGTTTTGCTATACCTCGCATATGCTGGTTAAATCAGCTCCGTTTAAAAAAGAGACCTATGAAGAGATTAAAAGTTCATAAGTCCAAAAAATCCACTTCTGGAGCTTCAGAAATCAGTTGCTGATGTTGGGCTATCAAAACCACCGGTAGAGATTGAGTCGGAATTGGACCGAGAGTCTGAATAATCTAGATTGCCCAGTTTCAAAAGCTTTTTTAGTCGTTCGAGAAGGCGGCGAAGCAGATCACTCCACCGATGAGCCGCGTATTGCCGGGAACGAGTCCTTACCTCGTGCTCAACAATACGGGCATAGCATTGAAAATTGCCAGCTCGCTAACGCTCGAGGTGTGTTTCGCATTTGCCTCGTCTTTTTTATTGCACACATTTAAATTGTCTTTCTCAACTGCTTGTTCAGTATTCTTGTTGCTGCTTGTGCTTGGCATTGTCAATGGCTGATTTTTGCATTATTTGCTTACACACTTCAGCATTACTTTCCTTACCCGATTCAGATATTGTTAACCGTTTGTGGTAGAAACCATGCCATGACACTCGCGTTTCTGGTCCACCACAGTTTCTCAGTTTAATGCAGAGTGAACTGTCGAACAACGAATCTTACATCAAGAGGACGGATTTACAGTTTTAAAGCGGAGAGGAGGCTGAATTAGAGATGAGCCAAGTCTGGTGCATTGTTTTAGATGGGTTCAGACGTCGGTTTGACTGATGCAACTGCTGGAAGTTTTGTCGATCTGGATGTGCCTGTTGCCGAGAAAGGACGAATCGGCTCACATCCCGGTGAAAGCGCCGGTAGGGCTGACCTACGTATCGTATTCACCGACAGGGATACTGAGAGAGAGGTTACGCGTCTTTTCATCCTCTAGTTTCATTTATGTTTTGATTGGTGGCCATGTGCTGATGTCATGAAACGTCAAAGAAGATGGGCTCAAATAGTATTGGCTTCTTGGGTTGGTCAGTGATAGCTGATTCAGCTTATCGGCATCTACTCATGAATCTCTTCACCCATGTTGTAAAGATAATGCTGTGGGCCATTATGGTTTCCCGTTCGCCAATACAAATATTGTTTCAGATTTTCTTTGTGTCATATTTGTGAATGGAGAGAGGGGATGGCGAGGAAATGTGCAGTTTATTGAAATCTATGCAAACGGTGTTTCCATGTTGCACTATCGTGATGAAACTAATTCAGCCTGGAAAACATGCTCTTTGCTTGCATTCTGCACTTTTAAGGTAAATGTGATGCGCGCCGAAATACGAACAATCGGTTTGCCGTATACGTCAGATGATACACAGCAGTGGAAGATGGTGGTAGAAACCAAACTGGAGAACTCAAGACGTCTCGTCATATTACGCTCCGCCGTTCAGGTGCGTCACCGTTTTTGGTGGGTGAGGGATAGAAGAGAGGTTAACTGGTTGCCTTCACTGAATTTGGCACCACTTACGATCGATTAAAAGTAGATCAAGCAGAATTTTTGGTGCATCATTATTGCTTGTCAAGGTACTTTCACTTTCAGTTTGTAAACCACATGACGATACCGTTCGAGGTATACTCAATGCGAGATACGATGCTCGATTTGTGTGGAATAGTGGAACCGATTACCGATCCACTCGATATTGCGTTGCCACTGCTTTATAACTCGGGTGGCGAGTTTTATGTGAAACCTGCCGGTGATGGGTGAGTGATAAAACAGTTAATTGTTTTTCACTATATTTGAATTCAGGTGCTTCGGGTCATTTCAGAGAAGGGCAAAGAAATTAAAGCAATAGTACACTGGGTCATCACTAGTGGTGCCATTGTACTAAACGATATTGTACTTTTTGTGTTCTACTGGTACTAATACCAGCTAGTGTACAGTGCAGCCTGATTTTGGAGAACGGTAGAAGAACAGGGTTTTATCGATTTCTAAAAAAGAAGTACGATTATTTGTATTTTTAATTACCTTTTATTTTTTGTACTTAAGTATTATGAAGTACCTTTCCGCTGCATTTGAACTTAAAGTATCCTTCGTCCGAAAGGACCGTTGAAAGTGTTAATGCGCTTTTTCGGTTTAAAACTTCAGCTTTTGGGTCCGGAGTGGCGCTAGCGTTTGCTGCATGCGTCAAAATATTCGCTTGAAAACTTTAGGGCTGCAATTGATCCTAAATGCCAATAAAAATGAGTGACTGTCTTGCATTTCAAACTTATTTTTCTTATGTACCAGATTATTTTTGAAGGGGTAGTTCTGTTTCTCATCTTTTACATTTTATGGCTTCATCCTTTATGAGAGATTTAGGGAAGGATATTTTGTACTCCTTGGGTGCAAGTGAATTCTCCTTTTAAAGATGAGATGTGGTATCTTAGAGGGTCCCCATTAAATGTCGTCTTTAAAAATAGAACACGTTTCCTTGCATCAAAAAGAATGCTATATAAGATAATCTAGAGTAAACAATAATGCTGTACAAATCAAAAAGAACGAAACAAACGATCGCCGCGAACTTGATATAAAGAATCAGAAAAAAATTGCAGTGTGGGGCTCTCCTTCGCCTTTTTGATATCGTTGATTATCTAAGATGGAAAACGGCCTCAATTTCGCATATGAATAATTCCTCCCCGTCGAGACGCGTCGGAATACAGTGGTGAAATATGAAATTACGGAAGCGCAGTAACGCTGCTCTGAATCTCCCGCAAGTGAATCAACATTTTAAGTGCAAGTACAGTCAAAAAGTTGTACGATGTACTTGTATCTTTTTATAGTAATCGATACAACACTGTACTTGTAGAACTCCTCAGGCAATCAGACTGTACGATACTTACACTGTAATTGCGATTTCAAATTTGGTACGATACTCCACAATCCCAATATATGTACAAGTACAGTATGAAAAGTATTATACTNGAAAAGTATTATACTTTTTGGTACGATGGTATCACTGATAGTGAGTGCGAATTGGCACAAGATTGCTTATCCTGCTTTGTTTCAAGAGTGGGTTATATTTCCTCTTTTGGAAGCTGCAGGAATCATGGCATTAGCAACTGTTGAAGACAGGCGTGTATTAGAGAGAGAAAGAGGGAGAGATCGCGCGTGTGTGAGAGAGAGAGGCATGTACATTTAGCAAGTTTCAGATTCGACTCATTTTCAAATCTCAGTGAGGAAGACTGGGTTAGTTGGGGCGTATAATCGGTAAACTCTTCGTTCACCGGTTGTTGAAATGCATACGCATTTCATGTTTGCATGCGGTTTCACGAGCTTTACCCTTCACTACAATGGAAAACAAACAGAATGCTTGCCAAGGCGAGGCTTGCCTTCAAACAAAGGAGGACTTATAGCTTTCGTAGATTTCTGAAACGAGCGCACGTGACCGAATATTTGTTTGAATATTTGACACATTTAACTGCTTGAGTATAATTAGCAGATGTTATCAAATTCATGTCCATGTTTGGGCACAGGAGAAGATTAAAAACGCATATTGGAGGGCTGTCTGAAGGACGGAATTAATGCTTCATTTAATATTCCTTTCTGTGAGCACAAAGAGTTTCATGATATATGAATACATGTAGCTGTTGTTGAATGAAGTGTTGATTAAGTTATGAGACGAGCAACGAGTCGATATGTTGGCATAAGTTTGTGGATAAAGCACGTTATGTGGTGCGATGCGATATGAGTGAGGACTCGAAGAAGTGTCTCTATGCAGCGCTGCATGTCGAAGAGGTCCTTGTGAAGGCAGAGCGTAGCAGGGATTTCGCCGACAAAGTCTATATCGTTCATATCTATCCAACTGTCACACTGCACAATTTGCTTCCGTTTCCTCTTCAAGTCTGCTCGCCAGTCAGTCGTCTTCCTGCTTTTCATCAT
>JAARMF010000590.1:49860-78615 GCA_022844705.1 Toxascaris leonina | reverse complement strand
TTTCACCTCGTCAAAAAGTGTTGCAGCAAAAAGAATGCTCGGCACAGTTTTCAGTTTCGCGTTGTACGAGTTTGGAATCTGCTTCCTGCTGATATTGTCAATGCACCCACTCCTTCAGTTTTTAAACTGCGGCTGAGTCCCTTCGATCTACGCACTATTGCTGCTCTCGTTCTAAATGCCTAATCTCCCAAACTGTGTCCTTGCTAACGTCTTTCTTCTTCTTCCTGTTCATGCTCACATATTTTTGTATGTCTTCCCATCTCGGGACGTGAAATAAATAAACAAGTAAATTTTAGTGACAAGCACAAGTGCGTTCCACAGTAGACATTTTACTCTTCATCGTTTTCTAGTTTGTCTTAACGCTGCTTACACTGATTTCATTGTTCCCGTTAAAGTTCTCAAAATTAAAATTTCTGTGAGCCAGTTCTCAGTGTTTTTGCACAGGGCGTTGTGTTCACCTATCGAGTTTGTAAACAGTACACGCTGAGTCAGAAAAAGTCTTGTTACAATTCATTCTATAGGACTTTTTCCTCGAAGAATACGCAACTCAAGCAAAACGAGTGTGTGGGAGTGTATCTTCATCATCAAATATTTTTCAAAAAAAAAATTCAACCAATCGTTCCTAAACATCTTAGGCTTCGTGGCAATTAAAACATGCATTCGTCTGTAAGTTCCTGTTCACTTCTTCGGCACATATTCCCTTCTGTATTTGTGGCATTGCAGTGTTCGTAAACTAATGAACAACGTTTTGACACCATGCGCTATGCAAATCATGGGACGCCACTTTATTCAGGAACCTATGTGCTTTAGCAAAGATTGACCAATAGGGCATAACTACGGCTATCTTGAAAGAAATTGTTCAGTAAATTCTTTGTGGAATGGAAGAGGTTCGGAAATATGTGCCTCGAACAGAAACTGGTAGGGTGGATGGAAGGATAGCGGCGTAAGAATTGCAGTGCAAAAGTGGCATCAAAATTAAATAACAGTTGTTATATATTATTTATTCGAAAAGGCAATGAGCACAGTGCCTACGCTATAGCTTTCCGGAGTTAGTCAGCTTTGCGCGAAACACCCCAAAAAATGCGCCCTGCGATCGTGGATTTTCCGAGGACATCTTATAGAATTTTGTAGTAATTTTAAAATGCTTGTTCTGCCACAAGTGTTCTGATCGGCAAAGAAGTCTCTTTAGCCCCACGATATCGACAGGCTCTGAGTCGATGTTTTGCAAGCGCCGTTTGAAACAAGCAGGATCTTGCGCTCGGTCACACTCGGATACTTTTTTCCACAATCGTCGACAGCACTTTCTCACAATTTTAGCTGTGTTTTTCATTACATTCTATGTAGTTGCCAGATAGCAAATGCGCTTAAAATGTTCATCGCCGCTGTTGACGAAACGATCATGAATACATTTTGCCTGCTAACACTTAAATCTGCGCGTTCAATACGAACACGCTGCAATTATTTGTCGGTGCCAGTGCATTTTGTTGGAAAAGGCTCGTTAGCGAATTTTAGTAAATAAAAGTGAGCTTGTAAGGCATAACCTAACCGTGCTATTTGTGTGAAACGATGCACTGCTTTGGCCCTAATGCAGCAAAAATATACCACCCCAACATAGTTCTGTCAATTGTAATGGCCCACCGAACGCGGTTCACCGGTATCGGCTGACTTTGGATTTCTCTTTTCCTATTTTTGCTTCCACTTTCCACAGATTCCAATGAATCCGACTCTGTACGAACCCACACTGGTGCACATGAGCAGCATGTGTATTTTTTAGTTGCTGCTAACTGAATGTTATTAGATTTCCATTATTGATTCATGCAAACGTTTTATGATTTGAGGGCACTTCACGACTCCATGAAAGCGCCCTTAATTGCTTCCGATAAACGCGCACTTCCTGCCGCACTGTAGGTGACCGATCAGCATCAATTATCTTAAGGAGCCGTTGTCAGAAATCACATCAATACACCTGACGATTATTGAAATCCCTGGATTCCACCTTATTTTTCGTAGATTTGTCTTAGCACTTGGTTAATTTTGATCAGTACGTCGTTTAAAAGCATATTCACTGCCAAAAAAACAAAAGTACAAGTAAACCTACATCCTGTTTTAGGCACTCAATAAAGCTGACTGAGGAGAGCATTCACATGTGACGTTCAGAAGTTGCGCAGATCTGATTTCCCAAATCACACCACTTCCCTGTTCTGATGAAACTCAAAGAGCGATTAAAACAAAAGCCATAGCATAGCCGCATCGAGGAACCCCTGCATAGAGCGAGTACGCATTCTAGACAGTGCATTTGAAGGGGCAAAAAATGAAAGATGGCAACAGACGGAATATTCCTTGAAGGACTGAGGTCATCTAGAGAATACCGTTCCATTATGAGGTTTTGTTTTTGTTTTTGTAATTAACATAGTCGGCGAAGCATACTGTTTGTGGGTACCTCTAGGTTCATAAAGAATGCAGGCCCATTTAAACGTGAAATTTTATAGACAACATATTTCAATTAATGTGCTTTTAGGACTGTAGGAAAGAATAGCTATTATGACTCGCCACTGTAGCATTCCTTCTTTTCCCTTGAATTTTCATTCATATAATAGTCTTTCAAGAAAGCGGCAACAAAACAAGATGCTCTCTCCACAACAGTTTTCCTAACCGAGATCAACATTTACTACAACTACAGTTGCCATGCACGTACCTAAATAACTGTTATCGGAACTTGCCAACGATCAAGCGCTGCATCGACTCAGAGGACAAGATGACAAAACAGTGCTGCAAATGAGCATGACCCTTGTTCGTGTGCACCGAAGTACAAAACTGGTTGGCCAAGTTCCTATGTGACGATTACCTTAATGTTCTTCGTTAACTCAATTTGGTGGGTTTAGGTGTTGGAAGTCATGTGCTTACATTCCCGGATTGCTGCGGCAAGGCAGTGGACATCCTCTACTACGATTTAAAGGCTTTATTACGCGGGGCATTTCTAGTCTGTTCTTTGGCTGACATCTGAGTGAGTTTTAATGAAGCATGCATGCCGCCCTTCTTTGGGGTTCTGCCGCGCTTGTCCTGTCTTTGAACCAGACGCAACGCGCAGCGAAAATGTCATTATTGGGCCTCTGAATAACTTTTATTGGTAGTGCGACCGCATTCAAAAACATGGTTCGACGGGATTTCGCGCCAAAAGCTTGTTTGGTGGCGAACAAGCCCGCCCAAGTTTTATTTCCAATTTATTGGTTTGTCGTAGCTATTTTTTACAGCGTTGGAATTTCGTGTTCACATGCCCGACATAGTCATTGAAATCAGGGACATCTTGACAATGATATTCGTGGATGTCTGTTTGCAGTCCTTTTAATTTGAAGCAGAACTCAATGGGATGTCTTACAGCAATCCATGTGTTATCGGATCTGGGGCCTCTCCTTTCCGATTTCCATAACTTTTCGATTTTGTCATAGTTTGAATTGTCACAATTTATCCGTTCACTTCATTCGCACGGCAAATTTTAGCTGCTATCAGTCACTGCAGGCTGCTTTTTTCTGTTGCATAGCTGGAAAAGGTTTCACTGCTCATTTGAAATTTTCTGTTGCCCTCTTTAGCTGCGCGCTGGTGGCTACGATTTAGTGCTAGAACCTGATTGGGGAGGGGACAGAACTCGAACAAGACTAACAGACCATTCTTCAACATTTTCAATCCTTCGATTGGTGGTATGGAACTGGTTCTCTAAAAAACACTGCATTAACCAAAGCAGACTGATGCAAAAAAAGACGCTTCCAGGCTTCGCTATAGTTATCTCACTTTCGTTGCCCGTGTGTTCAGACAACTGAGACTTATCGTCAACACAAACGTCTTCACTTTCAGTACCGAGCAATTTGCAAATAAAAGAGATTGACTCTCTACGGAGCGTCATAATTGTGCAGTGTTTAAAATCTGTTTATCAAAGACATTCAGCGGCTGAGTTGCGAGAACCTCTTATCTTCCATCAGCATGGAGGAACTGTGTCGACGATAAACTCACGAGGTTTCTGCAGCCGATAGCAAACTCTTGATCACAGGCAAATTTTTCACAAGGCACACTCATCAGTAGGAAGCCATAATGCCTTTATAAACAGCAGCGCAGTAGGTAGTCCCAAGCTCATCTCTTTAACTTTTCTGCAGCGTTGTCGGGTGAGGTGCTAATAAGAGGATAAATATGGAGAAGATTGGAGCCATAGCAGACTGAACTTTCTTCTAATGATGATTGACGACTATGCAGTCGGTCGTTGGCTCAATCGAATCGATGGTGCGCTGTGCTTACGCTTCAGCTCTGCTCCAGGCTTGAGAAAACAAACTTAATTTACCGTATCATCAGGCCGCAAAGTGATTCGCTGTAACCATTCGAATATAACCTCATCCCACATCAACAGTGTGTCATGACAATTTTAACAATTCCTTTCAAAACTTTTTACTTGCGCATTCCCGTGCGGTGCGCCGTTTCGAACGAATTTTTACAGTAATGAGGCTCCTACGCTGCAGTCGGCATATAGCGGCTTCTTGCCGACCATACGCTGCAAGCGATGAGCAACAGTTCCTTTCGTAGTGTTACTATCGCAGTCGTGAGCAGATAACCGTACGCAAAAAGTTTCAAGCAACAACAGCTGTCGGCGTGCACAGAAGAGCTCAAAAAACAAGGATTTCAGTGACCGCTTGTCTTCTCTGAAGATAAGAGCAACAGCGAAGATATACGGATTCATGGATCAACTTCAACGAATAATTCACGAGTGAAAGGTATCGCTACAAACCTGACTATTAAAAAGTTCGAACAGATAAGAAAAGTTTGGCGAAATCTGCCCTCTACACGCAGCATACCGTCTATTATCAACGGTTTTTCTTAAGCTGATTTAGTAAACAGCGTATTAGAAGTATCGAACAAAATTACTGTGGCAAATGAGAATAGCAGCTCAGAATACTGCGTAAAAAGTGAATAAAATGCAGCGCCTTTGTACAACAGTTGCCAAGTTGAAGGCAATTTAAGGGAGCAAATAACATGCGAATTAACAACCATCACACAAGAAATGAATTTGAACAGCATCATAGTGAGGATGCAGATGTGATGAGAAAGCCGCTCTTTCTGCGGTGCATACGAGATAATCAAGACTTTCTTTTCAGCTTTACGCAATAATCAACGAACAGGACGCAATGCAGCATGTTGCCAGCGCTGTTAAAAGTGACTTAGCATGTCGCCCAAAAACCAAACCAGCCTGCTGCCCATGTACAACTCCACAGCATTTCTTGCAAAACGGCGCAGCGATCCCTGCTTCATTGTAACTGTCTCGGTTTGGCAATTTATCCGATTTGCGTCACCAAACCGATCACTCATGCAACTTTTTGGGGATCATCCGACCTGCTCCGAAATTTCCTGAGAGCTGCAACGGTCGAGTGCTACCAGATATCTCAAGGTCTCGCATGATGCGTTTCTAAGTTTATTGAATGCTCTTACATACGTTCTTACGTACACTAACAGGCATGCACAGGTCGGGTATCTGTGGCGAGATATATCAATTGCATTTTTCGTCACCGGAAGTTCGAGGATCGTCGATTTCAATACATCTGGGAATTGACGCTCTTTCTTCAAAATTTTGTTTCGGAAACTGAAGACCAGAGATTCGAAAAGTGCCAAGAAGCAGCAAATCAGCGTCTTTTTAGCGGTCCATTGATTTTTTTCGTGGTAATTCATGACAAGCTAGATGCGCATTGGAGTGCATCACCAATTCAATCCTTTGCGAAGCACAAATGGGTATCGTGACCGAAGCGCCGATGGGCCAGCGCATCAACGCATTTTTTGGAAGCACTGAACTAGGACCTGTTCTTGGCAATCGTTTCGTCTTCGGCGCATTGATTTGTAAAGCTTTTATGGTTGGAAACCATTTTTGCAAAGCTTTTCTACCGGTCGATACTCCTGAGGCATCAAAAATGCTTTTAAAACGATGATGCCAAGTGGCATACTGTTTAATGAAGGCTTTTCGATGAGCGTGCTTATCGATTTGTTTGAAGTCGCTTTTCTTGTTGGTGATCCAATTTTTGTTGGTGTTCCTTGTTGCTGGTCCAGTTTGCCTTGTATGTGACTCCCAAATTTTTGTATTTTTCAGCTTAACAGTACTCATCAAGTCTGAGTTTAAGCGATTCACAAAGAAGACAGTGTGGAGGAACACCGGAACCGCCTTGAATTTGGAAACCTAAAACGACTAAAACATAATTTCAATGAATCCTCAAAGTACCTCAGAAAACTCATACAAAGTACACTGAGAAATTTTCTCTTTTCAAGCTGTTCGAGATTCTTGAGCAGCAAACGTCGATGTACGGACACAAAATTTAGGGATGGCTTGTTTCCCAATGGAAGGGGGTGGGGTTGAGATACGTATGGAGGAATAAGCACGCTCTGACGGACGAGGCTCACCACCGCTAGTAACAGTAAACACATGTTCTACACAAAAGGGACGGGACGATGAGCCTATAGAAGCGCTTCGTCCTATTTGCATTTAAGCACCCTTCCCATCGCATTCAACCATTACCTAATTTTTATCGTCGAGAGCCTCAGAAAGATATTCTCATTTTTTTTCATTTTCATTGTCAGCGCCGTCGTGTTATTCGCAAGTGTATAAGAGGTGCAGTGGCCATTTCTTCATCTCAGCGAGAAATTCGTTTATTCACGGAAAAACAGGCGATACACCTGTCAATAGGCTGTCGACAGAATTTCAACTGGGAGACTATAGACGACTCCCCTCTTGTCCGCTTACTGATACAACGTTCTTGTGGCTTCGTTGTAGGATTAGAAGAGAATCCAACGCGGTACAGTCAATATGAGACTGGCGGAAGCTAATTGTAAGAAAGCTGGATGAAAAAGGAAGATTAAACTGAGCAGTTTGTTTGAAACATGCTTTTGGAAATAAAAGAAGGAGAAATCTTCTCTCTGACAGAAGTCTTCATTGTGCTCAAATGAATATGACACCGAGTGCGTAGGTACAACTGTTCTCTCTGAGAAGTTTCCGAAGTCTAGTTGATTCGTTCTCCACATTCTTCTCGTGCCGCCTGCTCTCCTTCCATTCGTCGTACTTCCTGCTCACTTCAACCTGCATCAGCTGCTTGAATTTGTTTGTAACTTTCTAAGCACGCACGCCTTCACATATATTCGATATATTTAGGACGCAGATGATTATAGAACACAACCATGATTAGACTAAATTCAGAGTTATGTGATAAAGACTGAAGACAGATCGCTGTAAAGCAGTTCCTGTGATGATGCTGCGTCGTTCCCATGTCGGGTCTAAAAAATCCATATATGATCCTGGTGCGCTTGAGATAATTTTAAAAAAGGTGTCATATTTCCTTTCTCAGGCATCCACAAAATTCTGGCAATAATCCAAACGAGCGTCATGAGTCGTTTTCCGAGCGTTTTTGGCAAATTTACTCAGAGCTTTTTTTGTCTTCCTGAAAGAAATTAGACGGTTTTAAAAACGGATTCTCCGTTTGGTTTCCATCATTCATGATAAAATCATGTATATACCATTATTCGATGACGTGAAGGGAAGTGCACTGTTCTTATAAGAGGAAATTTCATTTCTGGTAATGTTGTCAGCAGGTATGGTTCACTGATATACGAGAGGACTGTTCAACATCAATTTATGACGCCATTATTTTCAGCTTCTTCAATATGAAAATGCATCAGCAGCCAATTCATGCATTTGCACAGAGCGCCTAGCACATTTGCAGTTTGTCTTATCCGGGCTAGCCTCTTATCGAAATTTCTAGCGCTTATTTCTTCTCGCGTTACACAGGCCGACAATCAACACTAGTCGAGAGCACGCGCTTACACGTTAAGCACAGAGGTTCCGATTAGTTCCGATGGAGGTAATTGTTGCTGCGATCCACTTCCACCTCTTCCTCAAGTTATATTGATGCTTTCACTTGTGAAGCAAGTTGGGAAGTTCTTGAAACTATGGCAAAAATTATGCCATTTTTGTGCAACCTTGATCACTGGTTGTGAGACGTTCTTTTGCTGGATGCAAATGAATGGTTGCCATGAAATCTCAATCATGGAACTCGGGAATTACTGGCTTCCAAGCTTTTGGCGAGGACCTTGACCCAGCAGAACTCCAGCAGAACTCAATTGCAGAACGAAGCAAGATTTGATTTTTCACGGCTGTTTTCTAGTAGATAGGTCTTTGCTTCTTCAGGTCCCAGTTCTACTCCAAATGCCGTTGGTCAGAAACTGGAGTACTGAACGGACAAGTGAACGCACCAGGCAACCAATACCGTCTACGCCAGCACTGGAGCCTCCCGCAGACGTAAAAAAACTTGTGTAGGTAAAAGGAACTGCCTATCTCTCGAGTCGTCATGATATAACAAAATTATTACACTTTTAGTTGCACAGATCACACCGATTTCTCTGGTAAACTATATTTCTCTATGAAACTGGGTCCTTAAGCCAAAAATATAGGAACTAAAGATTTCTCTACAGTCTAGTATGATTGTACAGAAAAAAATTCTGTGCTCGCGTCCACCAAAAAGTACGACTCACAAGATTTTCTACCGAAAAAGTAGCAGGGAGTATGGAATGCAGCGTTCGCCGATGAAATGTCGCAACCCGTTGGACGATGCTTTTTCGCCATTTGCGTGTTTCTGCTGAAATTGCACAATGACTTGTTGATAACAGGGAATCTTCTTCCGGCGTGATCCTCAGCTTGCTGCTAACCAGTGCTTGATGGGGATGTTTGTGAATCTGTGGAGGCTATGTGAACTGTTTGAAACGAACTTCAGTCACTTCTGCGCTCGAGACAATTGCTATGTGTAATTTAGGCCATGCTGATTTGCTGGCAGAGCTATTGCAATTCTGATTTTCTTGCTAGCCTGTTCGCCTGTTATTTTAACCATTCAAATGACTTATTCGGCGGACTATCTGGCGTTTGCTAAGCCTTCCAAACTTCGACAAGGTACTAAAGGTAGTCACATTTGAGTTGCAGAGCAGCACTGTTGAAGTTGCCATAGATTTGACCATAAGGTGATCCTGAGTTGAAATCTAGTTCCCTTTGTTCTCTTCGGCTGCAACGCGATATCGAATTTTTTCCCCATATCAAAGATGGTCATGCATCGAGAGTCAACGACAGTCTGGACACTCTTGAATCATGGGGTTGTTATTTGTGTTATATTGAATCATGAGGGGTTGATATTTGTGTTATATTGAATCATGAGGGGTTGATATTTGTGTTATATTGAATGATGAGGGGTTGATATTTGTGTTATATTGAGTCATGGGGGGTTGATATTTGTGTTATATTGAATCATGAGGGGTTGATATTTGTGTTATGCGCTACTCCCAGATCGATTTTTCAAGATGTCTACGCTAAAAATATGCGCGTATTGATGAGGCAAGTCAGAGTTTACCGATCGCCGTTCTACACGATGCGTGAAAGGCCGGAAAGGGTAGGACCTTATCAATGTACGCGATTACTGAAGATGCGTGGGCAGGACTGCGATAGGTAATGTAGTTATGGCGACAGTTCATAGAAAGGAAGTGCGGACATCTTCATCCATATATTAATCATATGTTTAACGTGACCGACGAATGACGTTTGGCTGGCCACATGTAAGCGATAAATAGCTGCTCTACACAAGTACACTAGATGATTCGATAGAGGTAACTGTGACCAACCACGTGTGTGGTCGATTTGTGTTTGAAACTAGGAGAACGAGTGGATTTTTCGCGTCTCCTCAATTTAAGGAGGGTGTGTGAAGCGCACAAAGTGGGTAAAATGGATGGTTCAACGTTGAGAATATGGTACTGCAAGTTTTTTTGCGAGAATAGTACTCCACAAAATAAAGTGAGAAAGTTATTTCCACCAGCGTTTGACATTCTGATTCATACGCCTACAAGACCGTATCACACGCAGACGCATCGTTCTGGCTCTTGCTGCCAACACTCATCAGATTGAACGATTGCTCAATAGTCATCAGAACGTTGAGATTAAAGCGGGGAGAAATTTGAAGGAATACGCATATATGGTCGATAGCGTAGTACAATCAGCCTGTTTCGGTTTATTCTTAAGTGGTATTGGCGAATGATTAAAACGGTCGCTCAAGCTTCTGTTAGGTGATCACTGCGGTTCTGTGGATAGTGACTTGAATCTGAAGTGTAGAGCTACACTTTTGAATACTTCGCTTGAAAAATCACTTTTCATCCCCATGGTTTGTAATTTACATGACACAAGTACAAGTCTGTGCACCTGCTTTATCTCCACCTTGTCGAAGTTCTATTGCCTGCGTTTTTGAATGCGAGTTTGATTGGCTATCGCTTCCGCTGTCAGGCAGTTTTGAGAATTTGCTTGCTGTTCTGCTGTTTTTCGAAGACAATCAAGAATGTCAAGTTGGTGTGAAAAAGTCAAACGCAACTTCGCAAAGGTTTAGTATAACTCTTAAAATCGTGCAAAGTTGGGATTCTGAAATTGTATGCCATCTCATTTCAAGATGACAAAGCATCTACCAAAAATTCAAGGTAATTGTGCTCATGAGGAGACAGCACCTAGAAGTTGAAATGAAAAACACCAATCTAGTCACTTCAACGAGCTAGCAGGTGACATACACTGTCGCACAGCACAGTTCAGGGTTATAATTTGTAAGCCACTAGTTTTGTGTCATTTCATCTTTCCAAGCCAATGCAATCTCCTGCAAGTGGTTAGTCACATGCTTTTTATTTCGCAATTCCACACCGTTCCATTTCCGCTAGTTGGTTGCATCATTCTCATCCGTTCGCTGTAGATAAGCGACCGTTCTCGTTCTTTCAGTTTTCAGGATCCCTTTCACCTTTCCCTGCAGATTACTACGTACTCTTTCATCGAATAAAACAAGTGGAGAGCTCTGCCACATGCGCTCACGGGATGCGCCCTTTTGCATATCGCCCATCTGAGCAGTCAGTTTCAGAAATCACCGTAGAAAGGAGGACCTGCAAAATGATACCTTCAAATTTTAGGTCATCCGGCCACCTGTATAAAGCTTCCACGACAAGTTTGTTTTCCATCGTCAACCGATGTAAGAAGACATTTGCCTTCATCTCCACAACCTTTTTAGAATTGATGAACCAATGTGAGTTTTGGGATGGGTGGGCTCTGTGTCGTATATTATACCAACTAAATTTTGTAAACTTTTCCTCAGTGGTTCTTGAGCCAAAGTTACCGCACACGCAGACACACTTAGAAGTGAGGTTGTCATAACTCGTTTTTGCGATGCACCTTTATCCAAACGCTTGAAAACGACCAAAGCAATGAAAGAGACATGAAGAAGTATATATATCACTGCACTTCATAGTGCTCCAAATACCAAAAGTGCTCCAAAGAGTTCCAAATCCTTAAGACGCAGCCGCGAAACGGAATCTCTCTTCACGTGCGTGAACAAACGCCGAATTGTATCACAGGAAAAGGTCACAAAATTCTGCACTGGCAAGTGATGTCTTGCAAGCCGAGGATCTCTAGCTAGCTTATGGAAGAACGATTTGAGATGAACTTGCCACCTTCCTTGCCACCTTCTTGCGGAGAATGGCCATGCCCGGACCACTTTTTTGTATGACAACTTAAGCCGATGACCCGCAAAGGTTTGCGAACAGCTTATGTTAAGAGAACGGACGGTGCTCGCAAAGTGGAATGTGCCTATTTCTGTTTGCTGAAAGGTACGAACTACAGCACAGCTTTTTAAGGTACAAAATCTCATATGTTTTTGCAAATCTTTTATCGAGAAAAAACATTGCGCAGCCACCAAGTAATCGGCATCTCGGCGCACAAAATTTGAATATGTGCAACTCAGTCGAAATGCGACCTTTTCGAGTCGACACATTGTTGGCGACCTGTTTATGACCCCACACTGAAAACCTGGGGAGCTGAGTGGGTACCTGCAGGCAACAGAAACTACAGAGCAAATCCAACGTTTCTGTCGTTATAGAGCCATTCCTTTAAAGGGAGAAATGAATTTCGAACTCGCAGAAGATATGTATATCCGTGGGAAGTATGGATAGAGTTTTCACTTTCGACTCGTCCATTTTTTGCATCACTTTCGACTCGTCCATTTTTTGCATCACTTTCGACTCGTCCATTTTTTGCATCACTTTCGACTCGTCCATTTTTTGCATCACTTTCGACTCGTCCATTTTTTGCATCACTTTCGACTCGTCCATTTTTTGCATCACTTTCGACTCGTCCATTTTTTGCATCACTTTCGACTCGTCCATTTTTTGCATCACTTTCGACTCGTCCATTTTTTGCATCACTTTCGACTCGTCCATTTTTTGCATCACTTTCGACTCGTCCATTTTTTGCATCACTTTCGACTCGTCCATTTTTTGCATCACTTTCGACTCGTCCATTTTTTGCATCACTTTCGACTCGTCCATTTTTTGCATCACTTTCGACTCGTCCATTTCTTGTCCCGTCATTCTTGCGACGTGGTGCCGCTCGAAATTGCAATGACACTGCGATGTCACCTCGACGGTAATTCCATGACCTAGACCTACACCCGAATGTACACTGCAGAATAAACCCGCATAAGTGGATGGTTGTGAACTTCTGCAGCTGAAGTGTATTGTAGTATTGCGAAGAAACGATAGCTCGCTCAGCTTTATAGCTACGCAGAACACGTATCGCCCACTATGAACACCGAGCGACAGATGTTATTTTAGAAGTAGGACCTGAGAGATAAAGTGATATTCTTCAGATTGTCTAGGGAGATGCGGTCAAACGATCTCTCAATTATGAGATGAGCAGACGTGCTTGAAATGCTTCACTGCCTTTCCTGTGCAAAAAGGTCAGAACGCAGCTGGAACAACCCGAAAAGGGTAGCAAGGAAGGCTAGGCAGGGCAAAGAGAGTGTAAGGGAAAGCAGTTTTGGTTTACACAGACCAGGTCAGTGTGCCCATACCCTGCCAACCTCTCTTCCTCTCCCATCCCCCCTGTCCTCAGCTGGCGGTAAAATCTGTTGTCCTTGGCTGGATCACATTTGAGTCCACTGAGGAAGCACTGCAGTCCGTTACGCAGCTTTTCAAAGGGTTCAAAATGAGTTTCGAATTGGAATTCTGTTCGCTTTCGCATCCACTTTCTTGTGCTGCATATTGCTTTACATGTCTCATAACCTGATAGAACAACCTTTCTTTTTTGATCAGAACCAAGCAAATCGTTGCTTTCATTTCCGATGTTGAGGCAAATTACTCGGTAGCAATCCTGACTATGGAATTAGTTGTGCTGTCCTATGCTTATAATACACTCCTTAAATTTTGTGGAAGATGTAAGTTATCTTTGAGAGGTGTGAAGAATTAAAACCTGACTCAGCTATCAAAATTGGAACTGTATAATTACTAAGGGATCATTGATGCTTTTTTTTCCATTTTGTTCTCAGTGGATCAATCATCAGTGAGTACATGAAAACGGAGATTTCATTAAAAACTGATTGTTGATCACTCGGCTTAAGTTATTGTTGGGGATGTTTGAAACTTTCTTTCATTAAGTACTTTAAAAAACTGGAGTGGAAGAGCAAAAACTATATGCAATTCGTTTATAAAGCTTTTGAAATTGGCTTCAATAAAACTCACTGGACCATTAGAATCTGCAGAAATTTCTTCCACATGAGAGCGCAGTGGGAAATATTTTCCATGGCAATTCGCAGGTTGGCCGCGTAGGGCTAGCACTAACTCATGCAGAGCATATCATTGATAAGGGAGCAATCCAGCACGTACCGTCTTCGTTATTACTTATTAATCTTTAATGTAACGATGCGCCTCGAAGCAACCTAGTCGAGAGCAGTTAATGCTCGAAATGCAGGTCATGACTACAAAGGCACAATTCTAGTTGCTTGCTTCCTCATTTCAGAGCCTGGAGCTATATGAACCGCACATAGATTACATTTGATGTTCACGTTGAGAATATTCGCTTTTGATTGATTAATCGCCCCAGTTTATCCGCGCAATCTCGTTCCCGATGTCTTGGTTGCATTCTCAGCCATCTTGGCTTTTGCCACTCTAAAATTGTGGTCGCTGCATAAATCAAGTAACCGTGAACGAAATCCATGCAGAGTTGTAGTAAATAAGAGTTTTTAAAAGGATAAATTCTGTCACGGAAGCAGAGATCTATATATATTTAGGAATTGGATGAACAGTCTTAGGTGATTCATCGATAAGTCTTCATCTAGCAGAATCTGTCGAGTGGTTGTTTTCTGACCGAACAGTTCTACTACTTTTAGGCTATTTTCAAGCTATCTTGGCTTCGTTTAAAAGAACTGGTAGATAGAAATAAATGCTTCAAGTGGTCTCGAATTCATGAGAAGGAGTTAATTCTTACAGGCACATTCGATGCTGCACAAAATCAATGGAGTTTTTCATATAATGCAGGAAATCCGCTGAGATGGCCTGTCATCTTAGTCATACAGAATTTTTTTAAAGCGCACTGCGACAACTCTGACCTATATTTGTTTAAATCTGTCATGGGAACAACGAGAAGGAGTTCTAAAAAGTTCTGTTCGGATCGACCAGTCTGAACAAAAAAGGTCACCTCCTTCATCAATACTGAAATGTTCACTTCATCTAGCTAGTGAGATTAGCGGGGAAACACTTCTAGTTTCAGCCTTGTGCAGGACGGCTAATGCAACATATTGATAAGCACCGTTTTCTTTTTTCCCTGTTGACGTAACATGTTCATACAGCAAAAGAACTGCAAAAATCACATCTTCTACCAGTCTCCCGTGGCTCATTTCTTAGTCCCTTCACATTTAATATGTTCTGATGAAACTTGTTGACATGATGAACAGCTGATCACGTTCATATAAAGTCTCGTTACGCCAAAAACGATTTCCACTAATAACGATTTTTCAAATTTTGATACGCTGGCAACAGCGGATGAAATCATGTGTTGGAACTTCATAGATCCATTAAAGTTTTGCAAAATCTGAGCAAATCGAACGGCTCTTTGGAAGAGCCACGATTTACGCACTTGGTCCTCTGTGATTTGTCGTTGGTCCCTAGTGATTTCTCATCGGTTCCCTGTGATTTGTCGTTGGTCCCTAGTGATTTCTGATCGGTTCCCTGTGATTTGTTGTTGGTCCCTAGTGATTTCTCACCGGCTCCCTGTGATTTGTCGTTGGTCCCTAGTGATTTCTCATCGGTTCCCTGTGATTTGTCGTTGGTCCCCAGTGATTTCTCATTGGTTCCCTGTGATTCGTCGTTGGTTCCTTGTGATTTCTCGTTGTTTCCCTGTGATTTATCGTTGATTCCTTGTGATTTGTCGTTGGTTTCTTGTGACTTGGCGTTGGTTCCCTATAGCATTATAACCCACGCAATTAGTTGAGCCATAAAAAGTATGGGGGCGAGTACTGTACTACATCACGAATAAATAAGTGAATTCTTGAAGTGGCACAAACGAACACAATAAACGGAGCTGATTTACAGCAGCTGATAAATAATGAACGTCAGTATGCTATCTGGACAGAAAAAAATATTGCCTCAGTGATTAAGTTTCTGCGCTTTTTGGATTTTCAGCCTTGTAGTTTGATAATTTTGCGACGTTCGCCGGAAGCTCATATTTTTATAAATCGTGAACTCACGTTCCTCCCTTTCGAGGACGGTAGTAATTATTTTTAATTCCAGCGCTTTTCGAAGTTTTTTTTTGCGCGCAAGCGAAAGTGACTTTCGGAGTAGCGAATTGAATTTATGCTGATAGAACATGCTGGAATTTGTATACAGTCTTTGGTCACGGTACTTCAAAAGACAGGGACGTGCAAGTAACGTTTTCAAGACACCCACCAGAGATAGTTTTTGAAGATGTTTTCGCAACGATTTACCCTAAGTGGTGTTGGTAATCGCCTGAAAGAACTGACCGAAGCGTATTTGCAAACGAGCTGTGATGATTGAAGGCAAGAGTTTGGATCGGCTTACAGCGCGGCCTGGGGTCGGATATTAGTAATTGGCAAGAAAAAGAAACTGGATATTTGGATACGTCAAGAACTGGCCGAGGATTAAGTGATTTTACACGTTCACCTGTCGCTACGCTACTGTTGCGGAACAAGAACTACCCGTTTTGGCTCAAGTTGTTACGTGTAACGAAAAGTCGGTCCTACGACTAAAGTAGAAGACCAGATGGTGGTTGAAGGTAGAAGAACGATCACGATGGTTGTCAAAACCTATCCATCACACCAAAAAGGCTGTGTCCTATGTTTGGTGGTGTGGCGCCCGAATAGTTCGCTAGAGTTCCTCGAAACGGAGCAAGGCAATTACAACAGAGTCCAACGATGAACTGACAGAAATATTTTTCCACGGATTGCGAATGCTGCAGACCACCTTGCTCAACAAAACGAATCAATTCTTCACAACGACGTGAGGTCACATGTTTCAAGAACGGTGAACGAGCTGAAAATTGAACTGTTCTCCATCCACCATATTCTCCTAATCTCTCTCAAACAGATTACCGCTGTTTTTTCTCTGCAACACTTCTGTGAGCTTAGTGACGTCGAAAATGCCTTCCAGCAGTTTCCTATTTATGGCGACCCATATTTTTCTTTGTCAATATATTAAACTCACGTGTTTCACGTTGGAATGAATAGAAACAGAGGTGTTTATCTTCCATAAAAATGTGGAGGAGAAGCTGAATTAAGCATTTTGAAGTTGGCGGCTCAGAACTATAGGAACCTTTTGATCGACCTAAGAGTAATTTCACACCACAGTGTTTGAATACCACTAAGTATGACCTCCAGTTAAAACAATAATTATTAGCCCCTATGGTCATCTTCTCTTCGATGACCTCCCATGGTGTCATTTTGCTCTTTCCTGCTTAGAAAAAACATGTAGGTGTTCATCAACGGTTTATCGCGCAGCAACTGCCTGCCTCCAAAGGATGACTAGCCATATACATCATCGTCCATTGTCCTGCCCCTCGCATGCGTGATGAGGTGTGATGTTACGTAATGTCGCGAATTGCGCTCATATCTTACCTCTTCTCGAAGACGTCATACATTAGAAAACGATGGACAGAGAATTTCGCATGAAGTCAACGTTGGCTGCTTCGTGCGTAATAATGCCAAATGAGGTCAGTGTCACTCGACAACGTCCTTTCTTTAATCTGAAAAGTACTCATCGATTCACATGGTCGGAAAATTGCTGCAAAGGCAGTTTATGGCGCCTACGTGGGTCATTTTACTAAAAGAAGGTCTATCCACTTGGCTCGCGCAGTGAGTGGCTGAGTGATTTACCGCATGTGTTCTATTAAACAAGATTATAAGTAGCCCTTGAACGGACGCATCATATGACAAATGGAGAAGTCTACGCGAACAGCTGGCACAATGTGCGCCACTGCTTTCCACAACCCATCCAGGGAGCAATTTATTCAAGTTTCTAAGATCAGCCTCAACTGCTGCGGTCCATATAAATGGCGACAGGTTCCATCCAAACGTTAAAACATGTGTGAACGCCTAGCCGTTGCACATGCGCAGTGACGATAGAGAGAAGCTGTTTTAATGAACTGCACAAACGAATTTCCTCAAAGTCTCTTGTCCAACGCGAACTCGGTATATGCACGCACGCATGCATGTTCGCCTGAAATTTCGAGGAAACGTACGCATGCACGCACGCGCATACGCGAACACGCGTACGGACGCACAGACGCACACATAAACAAGCAGGTCTATGCATATAGATGCACATGCGAACACAAACGCACAAACCCACGCATGTACACAGGTAAGCACATGCACATGCGCACACACATTCACGTATGGCTGTGCGAACATAGACACATCGCAAGTACGTGCATGCGTGCACTACACGCATGCCCACACAATACGGTTGCTATATGACAGATTATGATCGGTGCTAGTATTTTACATATCCGCAATTTTTCCCTCTCATACTGATTAGTCGATTCATTTTTGCTCAAAGTTTGTGCAAATGTTCATCAGTACGTATCTTTTAGTGAATTACGTTCTCACAGTGATTTCACAAAAAGTTATCTATTGGGCGAAGAAGAGCTGTTCACTCAGCAAAGCCCAGAAGATATACCTTCCGAGTTTTGAAGATCAAAGAAACTTGGGCAAACACGAATGGTTCTTTGCTTGATCTTCCACTTTTCAGAATGATCTTTTACAAAGTGGTCGAGAATGTCACAACTCTGAACGAAGACGTCGCCGCACTGAGTTCCTATTTTCCGAATTCCGTTATCTACATCATACTCTATTTGCTTGCTTTGCCGCCGAATATTCTACTGGCTTATCTAAGCCTGAAGCGAGGACTGATCTCGTCACGTGTAAAGTATCCTACTTTGGGAATGACACTCGCAAATCTCTTCGGTTTATTCGGCTATCTCATTCAGAACTCCATCTACTTAATTGCGCTCTTAAATGATATCAAATTCTCGCTGTTTACGTGCAGTTTCCTGCGCACATTCCTCTACAACAGCACCTACGTCTCATATTTTCTATTTCCGGTGCTTGCTATCGATCAATGGCTCCTTGTGTGCCACAACTGTGAGCTAAGCATCAAGTCGCTGACAATCATTATTTCAGCTTGTTTTGCTATTCCGATGGCAGTTGCCTTCTATGATCTCTGCCTACAGGACGCTGTCCAGTACGATTTTATGTTTACCTACATACGCATGTCGCCATACACAACCCATGTAAGTGCAGTTGATACCGTTCAGAAATGTTACTGAACTCGGCAAACATCTTTCACACTTCGTTGAGCGCACCCTTTGTATACCTCATTCTTCGTTCCGTGGGGATTAACGAATGCGAAAGTTTCCATAGAGATAACTTGAGAAGGTTCATGATCCTTGGCCGATTTGAACAAAATACATTTGGGTCGACGAGATGGTACTGCAGCATTGCCTTTCGACGCCAACTAGGTTCCTCTTTCATCACCAATCCTTATATCTGATTAGTAGTATTACCACTGGCTCTAATAGAAACTCACTAAAGATCGCACTCTACACTGGATAGCAAGCATTTGCCGCTGACAAATCGCGCCATTCCCCGCAAAGGCTTCTTCGAGGATATATCCAAAAGCTCCTTCGAGATTTTTATTGAAGACTGGGCTCGTATACTACTCTCTCGAAGCATAAATGTTTTTCCGCGATGGTACTGCAAACATACATCAAATTACACGATATGGTACGACAACACCTTTTACGACCTCATTTGGCAACAAAGAGAATGTCCTCGTTTGTGCAAGCGTAAAGGGAGATTATAGAAATGCTATTAAATTATCGAAACGACACAAGTTCGGTGTGAATTCTAGGTGAAAATATAAAATGTAAAAAAAACGCTTTTAACAGTTGCTGATAGGAAGAGGTCGATCGCTCCTGATCAAGCAGTCAACACAACATTTTGATAGCAGGGGAAAAATTAGGTCATTGTGGAAATGCCAAAGAAGAGGAAAAGATGAAAGTCTTGTTGTAACGAGGTTGAAACAAGCGTTCTTCGCTACTTCTTTTACCTCAAAGACATCACCTTCACATAAACACGGAGGTTATGATCGAAGTTCTCAATTAGAAACATTTATGATACAATGCCGCAAGCACAAGTTAACACAATAGCGGTGAACCCCAAGTGAAGAAACTACCAAAAATTGTTTCCACTAACTGTTGTTCGATCAAGTGATCGTTGCCTACCAGAATTTGATAACTTCGAAACGTTGAAATAGTTGGAAACTTTGAAACTCTGTCAAGAAAATTCCGCATTTTTAACCTCCACCTGTAAAGCACGGGTCCTGTCAGGCGAGTGGCTCCCTGGCCAAAATTGAAAGGTACGCAGGAGTTTTTGGAGCGAGCACATTCGGAAGACTCTTCTTTTTTCGCAGTTCCCTTATACAGACCTTCTGTTAGCAAAGTGGGAAACTATGTCCAAGCAAATACCGCACATCTGCCTTTCAAACTTCGCTTGTCTGCTCGCTTGGATGCGTTTATTTGTTTGCCTTTTGAGCACTTATCTGTTTGTGAGAGAGTGGAACTGTAGTCTTACTTAAAAAATATAAATCTCACGTGGCACTATCCCTCGAGTGAAAGGCCATTTAGTATTTCTTACCTGAGCTCACCAACATTCGCCACCTTTCTTTTTAATCGGCTTTTTAGGAAGCATTTTTTGGCCAGTCCTCCTACACTCCTGCTTCTCGCCCTACCTTGGAAAAACTGGCAGAATTATCGCTAGTTATGAAATGTTCGTCCAATGTTTCTGCTCATGAAGCGTTCTGCTCGATAGATCTGAGCAGTTTCTTTTGTTGGGGGCTGCATAAACCGACTAGGCTACTTTCATATCTTTGCCTGATACTGCTACTCACCTTTTGCGCCAACAAGCCACGATTGGGCACGTGACACAACATGGGGGTCAGTTAAAGCCGAGCAATAATTGATAGCTGGTGCCAGTACCGTTCATTGTACCGATATGGCTTGGATGGTAGCGAATACGTTCCCTAGCTCAAGCAGGAGGTTTGCGTCTGCATCTTTCAGTCGGGTAAACATTTCCTCAAATTCGAACCGAAGAACTCTTCATTTCCACTGTAGCAGCTTGCTCTTGCAACTTATATTTCGATTTCTGCAGATAGTAAACTCTCATTTGCATATCCTCCAAAGCGAAACACTCAACGAGACGTGTATCATTTGAGCACGGCACTTAGCAGCATGCCCTCGTTGCTTAATGGAATCCTAGAGAGCTTTCACTAGACAGCGGCAACTGAGGTTTGGAATCACATAACGTGGTCTATGTTTCACAAGACTTTTGTTTCAGTTCTTCTTTTTTGTGTTGGCGCCATCCTTCTTTATCTTCTCATTCATCTGCGACTTGCTCGTGCTGTTCTCAATTGTGCGGCGACAATCGAAAACAGCTCGCAAGCAGATTGGACGGAGCTTGAACCCCCGTCAGCTGCAGCACCACAAGAGCATCGTCTACACATATATTTTACAAGCGTTCATGCCACTTGTGCTGGCCACTCCTTATTATGTTGCTAGTAAGTTTTCAGCCACAAACGTTAGGCAGCAATGGGCCTTTTCAACTCAAGCTTCGTCTGTGACGCCTTTTCGTGTGGAAATTGCGCTACAGTGGAGTCAACTAGAATGCAGCTGCAATTTTGCGACTGTTGCATAGTCTGTATAGAAACACGTCGAGAAAACAATGCGGAGTCTCTTCCTGCAAACTTCGGATGCCTTTTTGATTTCATGCATATTAATGCGTCGCGAAATGATACAACGAAGCAGATTTCCATGTGTTTTCCTATTTGCCTAGCACCTGTTGTAGCATGCTCACGCTTTAAAAAATCCATTTTCTGTAAATCACACACCTTTTGATTCAGGTGCCGTAAAACGGAGAATTCTGTAGTACGTAGTTGAAAAGTTCATGACTCCACAGCATTTGCCATCACTACTTCTTTTCCCACCTCCCGAACCTTACCAAGTTGAAGACGAATTGACGGGAGCGATTGCATTGAAAAGTTACCAATAGCTGAAGTTTTTACTTGGAAGGAATAAAGCCGCAAGCATTAATAATTAAAACGAGATTATCAGTGCGTATCACGCTCTCTCTCCTCTCCCCTTCTCCGCTTCTCCACCCCTCCCTCAATTCGGACGGTTCAGTTTTGCGAGCTTATCAACTGGCCTATCGATACTAGCCCATTTGTCCGCTCAGAGTTGATTATGTATGTATATTTCAGATGTGTTCATAATGTTTTCAATTGATCTCGACATGATTTGGTTTATCATTAGTGAGGCAATAATTGGCGTTCACCCATTGTCGAATGCGATGATCACTTTGACGCTTCTGCATCCATATCGACGTGCGCTAAGGAAGATGTGGCAGTGCAAGAGGACAAGCCGGCTGCAGTACACTAGCATCACGATAAGCAATGTGAACGTGACAGCTGGTGACTGTCTGCTATAGGACACGGACAAGTGGAAGTGCACCACTCAGAGGGTGCGGCAACCGTGCAAGAAGTGCAATAAGTTTGGCAGTGTCTCATGTGACATCCCACTAACAGCCTGTGTTAGGCAACATTCCCAATTCTATAATCTTCGCGAGCTTGCTGAGTACCGTGGTAGTAAACTAAGTTTATGTTGCGTTGCTACAGAGTCTGTAGAACTGAATGCGCAACAGTGCAATTGATGGGAATCACTTCTAGACAAACAGTGCTGAGCGGTCGTGTAGTCAAGATCCAGGAAAGTACCCAACCAACACTTTACACGTGACAGATGAGACCGCTGTAAGTAGGTAAAAAGATAAAACCAGCAATTTGTGAAAGTCAGCACCATTAATTGCCATAGCTATTAATACTGAGAATGCACAGGTGGGTAGCAAAGGCGTTACTGTTGTGGAGGACCCAGATAGATGTGCTGTATCAATTAACAAAAAGCTGCTGTAATCTTCTGAATAGAAGAGTTCCTCGTGAGCAAAAAACCCTCGTTCGTGACGCAGAGAAAGAAGGGATCTCTTTCGACTATAGGAACCCCTCTCCTCCCCCTGGGAAAGTGGGGAAAATAGAAAACCAACATTCTGCAGAGGAGGATCTTCTGCAATAGGATGCGTATCGCTAACGCGAGTAATATTTTCGCGATCATGGATGTAGACCTTTCGAAATGAATTCAATGGTTTGTGATCGAGATTAACTCTTTGATCCCTAATTCTCAGGAACGTAAAAATCATAATGTGTGGCCTTTATTCCATAACAAAGCAAAGAACATCACCAGCAGAAGACTAATAGGCAGTTAGCATAAACAGTTAGCAGCTGGGGGCATCCTCGTAAATGCGGTGTAGTTCTTGACAAGTGATGCACCTGCCCCTATAATCTCACAAGAAATCATTTCTCACAGTGCTACAGCATCGTGCACAGCGCTGTTCGTCGCCCATCCGTGTCAGATGAACATCAGCTGGCCACTGTATAGTCGCCTCAGATGCAATTACACTACTGCCGGTGATTTTTGTAATGCCAGAATGAACGGAACGAAAAAGCAGGGGAACATATAGGACTGCTATGAACCTTCATAAAACATTTCTTGATTGCGTGAAGGCGGGCAACCTCTGTCATTCGACCAGTCGATGGCGTTCTGAGCTAAACGACCTAAGCTTCTCACGCTCTCATACCGCCCCCGAATTTTTGGAAAATATCCGTCAGTTTTTATCAACTGGGCATGAAAAAAATGAAGTCTGGTCGTTCTTCTCAGTGCGCCAAATCCTACAACTTTAAATGTGTTCGGTCGAACAACAACAAGGTCGCATACGTTTGGAGAATTTCAAATTCGATCGAGGTTAAGCTTACGCTAAGGGACCCGTCTGATCTGTGCCCTAGGCTCTTGCGGTCGAGTTTTCGATGCGCAAGAATTATGCATGATCCAAGTTTATGGACGTTTTTCGGGAACCTAGCTGCGCCACCAGAACGCTAGTTTTAAGACATCGAGGTTGACAGCATGCAACTGACTCTCAGGTTTTCACTGAACACAATTCTACAGTCTTTGCAATATTCTAAGACATCTGTGGTCCCTCCAGCACTCTCAAGATTCCGCAACAGAAATGATGTGATCGTCTCTTGCCGTATCGTAACGTAGCTAATGTGAAGAAAGCTTTTAAAAGATTCTATAATGCATCATTTTTTCTGAGGGAATAGGGTTGTAAAGTGAAATAAATAACTCGGTTTGAAAAGTAACACTTGGCGAACTTTGAGTTTCCTTTTCAGAAAGGTACAATCCTGCATCATATAAGGCAGCGATTGCCTAACACGACAAAAAGCTGCGAAACAAACATAAATTTTTCAGTCGTAAGCGCTCCAGGGTGACATGAAGACGGAGTAAGAACCATCTTGAGTAACGAGTTTTGTAAAACTACTTAACAGAGACTGGTGAACCTATCGTTTCAGATGTTTTGTTCACGAATTTTGTTGAATAGGAAGGTGGAGGTCGCGTACGGCCTGCTGTCTTATGCAGTGTACTGTGTGTGTATCCTCAGATGCGCCGAAAGAACGAACGGCTTCAGTAGTTTATCTGCGTGGAAGTGGACGTTTCATGCTATGTTCCGTTATGATGTGTCAGGAACGCTGTACTTTATTGTCGAAACACAGCGCCGATTGTCCAAACAATCCATTGGTCATAACCTGTGTTTTGTGTTTTCAGCAGCAGCCAGTGCTCTTTCTGTTCGCTTTGCTGTGGCCTTACTGAGCCGCAATCGTTCGATGTACACTTAAACGCCTTGATTTGCCTCTACTATGCAAATACAGCACATCTGCATTTCCCTTAACAGCTCGTGCGTGTTCCTCACCGCTTAATTTGCGTGCTTAATGTTATGTGGGGATTCCACTATTGATTGGAGTCGCACTAATCCACGCAATAAAAACCCACTTCCAACTTCAATCTCTACTGCGCCGGTCGTGACTACGTCTTCGGCGTTTTTTGTAACATGGAGCCGCGGGCAGCAGAATGGAATGTCGCCTGTTAGAACGAAGAACAAAAAAAAATATTGAAGGTCAAAACGCCGATCCCTTTAATGGCAGATGTCTTGGCAGCAAAATTTGAGCAGCAAGTGGGCGTTTGATGAAGCAAGAGGAAATCAGTCGGTGGGAAAAAACTCAAATTCCTGAATTTTCGAAGACGTTAGAAAGATGGCACGATTAGCCGTAAAAAGATTGCTGCTATTAGACGCGTGAACCTGTTGCACCGTGCGGCTGGCTTGACCACAGTTAAATTCATGTGATAGTTCCTTAATGCAAAAACACTCGTATAAGCGATGTTTTCAAAGATGCGCTTTCCACAGAAGCAATAATAATAAAGCGCTGAATGTGTTGAACAAATATAAATGCGAATAAACATTGCAAATGAAAGCAACACATCGCATCACACGTTCTTCATACTTTAGTACGGTTGTGGGAACGGAAGTGCAACAACGATGGAGTGTCAAAGGACAAGTTGTCGATCAAAAAGGATACGTTGCAGCCTTCTCGTTTATTACTTTCCTGCCTTCCTTTTTAAGTTTATCGAAAATGTTTTTTTTTCTTTTGCTGAATTTTGAGGCAGCCAAATCAAACCAAAGGAAACGACAAACGGATCGAGTGCGCTTGGAGGTGAACAAGAAAGTCACTGAAAAAGATCTATGCGAATAGATAAGTGGCAATTACGTGAAGGTGATCGATAAACATGAACCCACTGCTCGAAAATGATCATACGCTTTCTGATGTCCGCTCGCACCTTTCTTCGTTCAAACCTGCTCACAATGGAGCAGCGGATGGGTAAGCAGACTGCACGAAGGGGTAACTTCAAGATCACAACTTTCTGGTCAGCGACTTTTTCGATTCCTCTCAGTTTTTCAGTCAGTCGATCGAGGATGTCGAACAGTTGAAGTGCTTAACGCAAAGCATATATGAAAACACTTGCCCAAAATTCGCGCACCAATCGACGGAGCACATAACGGAAGGCAGCAAGTGGAATAGCAGCAGCTTGCTCACCTAACCTATTCCATAAACGCAGTGTAGAATGTATTTAATATTCGCCGAGGTTCAGAAGCTCCACGAATATTCCATCCTCTATAAATTACCATACATAACCTCCATTTATCAAGCTTTTTTCGGGAGGGATTTCACCAAATGACGCTAAGAAGGCTGATGCAAATAAACATATAAAACTTTTCGACACTTAACAGTTGCAACGAAATTCCTTTAGAATACAAGCAGCCCCAGGAATACCTCGCGAAAATCGACATGAAAAGTTATGCAACAATGGAATTTAAAGAAGATAAAGGAAGCTACATTTAGGTTCCCCGCAACCGACCACCTCAGCTTACTCGAATTTTTGCTTACGTCCTTCCGTCAACCCCCTCCCCCCCTCCCATCGCCCTAAAAAATTGCTTGCCACAAACCAGGCTGATGCGACATAAGAAATATCGCGCCCACATGAAACAACAGCTCAATCAGCAAACACAGTTCAGCCATATCTGCGAAGGAATTCCCACTGAATTCCCCACCAGCGTTCTCGGAGCAAGACTTTTTGGTTTGAATGCGTCAAATATCTTAAACAACATAACTAATCATACAATTAACCGGAAATAGGAAAATAATGCCATAGTATGACTTACCACTTCACAATGCAACAAACAACCAAAAACGGGCTTTCAAGACTAAACTTTAAAGCAGCACGAGAAGGGGATAGAATATTAATGAAAAACGGTAATGACACTAGGCTTAAGAAGCCGAGAAGCACTTTTATAGCAACGGATGGATACTCAAGTAGGTTCTTTTTCGTTTCGTGACCCCCTATCTGCAAGTAGACCTGTATCAACTCATCCAGATCGGTGGACAACTCATTGATGTAGTAGTTGTTTGGACAAACTCACTGAGGAATCATCAGCATTGAGAGGCACCATGCGCCTTGAGGCAGCGCACCACACCTGCACCACTCATCGACTCATCCGCATGTCTCAACATTCGATCATTTTTCAATAGCAGTTCGTGGATGCACAGAAGCATATCGTGCATTCGTCCCGACATTCGCTCGTCCTTCATTTGGTCTTCCCCGCTGTTTGAATGCAGTCTGAAGTAGCCAATGAAGTAAGTTTCTTAGCTCAAACCGTCCTCGCGTAATAAACGAGAAAACAATTTCACTTACAAGCTGATAGCATTATAGCCCAAAATCTCATGGCGTTGCGGTGCTCAGCGAGAAGGTCAATGCCCAGAAAATAATTATCTGCCGGCAATTGGAACGAGTGGGATGTGTTTTTATTCCACTGTAGACTCACCGTTCACTTCCATATGGACTTTTAAGGACAAATTTCCCTCGAGAAAAAAGGCAGGAAGCAGAAGCTACCTCACTTGATGTAGCAAAAAAAAAAAAGTCGTCAAAGAGTGGCAACACACAAAACATTACGTAACAGATGAACAAAGCTTTATAAGGCAATACCTAATAGCTGCAAAACTCGATGGTAAAATGGATAGCCAACCATCAACGCCGACACATGTTTCTTTTTTTTGTTTTGTTACTTCGCACGACATATGGCGGCCACACTTAGAAAAACAGCCGGGAATTGCGAACCGATACAACATAGTAAAATATGGAGAGGTAGAGTCACGGACGCTATGGAGATATGCTTTTTCTTTAACCCCATGAGTGATGTGATTTGAGGTCCCGAACTTCGGAGATCGCTGAAACTCTAGGAATGTTGGTGGGCTTCTATATCCCAACAGGCACTGTATAGAGGTGGATAACTCCCTGCGGCTCCTTGCTGGATATTCCGAGCGACATCCCATCCCGGTCACTGACCACTGCTCCAACATCCTCACTACTGCCGGGCCAACGCCAGCGACACAACCATCGACCCGTCCAACGTAACCTCCACAACCACTGACTCGTCCAGTGACAGTCCGATCACAGATAACACCACTTGCACTGCCCAACACCACCGCCTCTGGTCGCTTAGCACGCCCAACACCAGTTCCTCCATGCGTTCAGCAGTGGACTTACCCGAGTGGCGCTGTGAATACTTGTGCGCACTCTCAAACTTGGGTAATTAAACCTTTAATTGACGTATCGTAGTTATAAAGCATAGTGACGCACGAAAACTAACACTGAATAATACGATCCAACGGGTAAGCGAAAGAGTGACAACGCAAAACCGATCTTACATAAGATACAACGCTCCCTTACAAAATTGCCATCAAAGTACATATTACCAAATGCTATCACTGATGGGCTGGTAATGGGAAAGGTCTACAGCGCTTAGCTCGTTTCATCCCGTTTCCACAAGAACCACTCTCGGTGATGACTTCTCTTTCAAAATTAAAGCCCAGCGAAACACCAACAACACCATCAAAAATAAAAACTCAGCACTCATCCACTCAGCAGAATCGCAGACTTGTTGGCTCCATTCAAATCGTGCCCACCCGTACCGACGCACAGATCATGCCCATCGCTAGTCACATTCTCACCTCCTTTCATACCCTCTTTTGGTGTCTCACAACAGCCTTTGTTATATTCGAAATACTCATTTGCTTTGGCTGCTCTCTTTGTTCATTTGGGAGTTACCTTTTTTTGGCGCGCGGTCTTTGTTATATCGAACGATTAGAAACACTCCCTTTTCATCCCGTTGCTGGCTCTAGCCTTTGGCGGATTCCCAATCACATATTACGATTTCCATTTTATATACCTCGCGACTGGTCGCGACAGACATCAACCATGAACATTGCAGTGCGATCAAATAAAACCGCGCCAACCAGGTCGGAAAAGGAATATATTAAGAACGAAATCGACAACATCACAACCTCGGCTGGTGCCGGAGGCTGTGACTATCGCCTCCCGCCTCTGGTTTTAGTATGCAGCTGATAATGCAAACAGTGTTGTCTTGGCCGTTGCAGATTTCGCCTCTTACGTTGTAAGTGGACGAGTTCCCACCCTAGACTTCACTCGGTGCATTACGTGCAACAATATTCTGGCACACCTGTCGTACAAGTTCCTTGTCAAGCTTTTGTTGAGGTAAAAGGGCAACCAGAAACTGGGTGCTAAGAGGATTCATACTACGTCACAGACCTCACCGCTCATATTCATCTTGCCTGGTGCACCTCAACAGACCTCCTTTCGTACTTGTTTTCCAAGTTCTCAAGTTGAACACCTCGTCGTCCGGCAAGCTTTGATGTCATTGTAGAAATCACTCATCCACATCTCATGATGTACGCATTGCAGTACTGCACCTCTATTATTAAGCGTTGCCCGCAGTTTGACAACGCGACCATACTGTTGCAGCAAGTGGGTAGAAACATTATATATAT